>JAODAL010006362.1:0-134309 GCA_025379985.1 Phyllomedusa bahiana | reverse complement strand
GACAACTGACAGGGCACATACAAAGGACATTATAAATACAACTGACGGCCAGATACACCGACGGGTAAAATGACAACTGACAGGAAAAATTAAAACGAAAAGGAACATACAACAGCTGACAGGTATAAATGACAACTGACAGGAACATACAACAGCTGACAGGTATAAATGACAACTGACAGGAACAGATTACAACTGACATGGTATAAAAGACAACTGACAGGCACAGATAACAACTGACAGGCACATACAACAGCTGACAGGTATAAATGACAACTACAACAGCCTGACATGGTATAAATGACAACTGACAGGCACAGAGAACAGCTGACATATGTAAAAGACAACTGACTGGCACAGATAACAACTGACAGGCACAGATAACAGCTGACAGGTATAAAAGACAACTGACAGGCACAGATACAGTCTGACAGGTATAAATGACAACTGACAGGCACAGATAACAACTGACAGGCACATACAACAGCTGACAGGCAAGGATAACAACTGACAGGCACATACAACAGCTGACAGGCACAGATAACAACTGACAGGCACATACAACAGCTGACAGGCAAGGATAACAACTGACAGGCACAGATACAGCCTGACAGGTATAAATGACAACTGACAGGCACATACAACAGCTGACAGGTATAAATGACAAATGAAAGGCACAAATACAGTCTGACAGGTATAAATGACAACTGACAGGCACATACAACAGCTGACATGGTATAAATGACAACTGACAGGCACAGATAACAGCTAGTAGGCACAGGAGACAACTGACAGGCACAGACAACAACTGACAGACACAGATGATATCTAATAAGCACAAATGACTAGTGACAGGCATTGATTACAACAAACAGGCACAGATGACTGCTAACAGTCAAAAAGACAAGTAGCAGAGATAACAGCTGACAAGCATGGATGTTATCTGACAGGTATAGATGACAGCTGACTGGTATAGATGACAACTGGCAGGTACCGATGACAGCTGAAAGCATAGATGACAATTGACAGACACATATGGAAGCTCATTCATACAGTTAAGAGCTAAAAACTAGAGTGCATGAGGCATAGTCAAAAACGTGGTGAAAAAATTATAATTTACAATACATGCACTTTTAGCCATAGCTGCCGTAATGACTTCTGTGGGGCCCAAAATTTTGACGGCGGGGCCCGTTTGCAGCACGGGGCCCCCTGGGCAGAGCTGTGCACTGGGCCCCCAGCCAACAAAATCACTCACAAGATTAGATATATACATTATCGATAACAAACTTATAACCTACAACAGCACCATATAGAGAGCAAAGAGGGGTCAGACAGCAGCTCAGATCACCATCACATGATAATGAATACAGCACTGATCCAACACAGAAGACAAATAGCCCCTGACATCTAGGGACTCACAGGAGACGTCCTATCTGATGAGTCGTTCTCAGAATCATTCTTTTTTCCTTCTCTTCTCCATCCGATCCAGACCGACATGACGACTTCTCCCGGCCATAACTGGTCCCTGCAGAATTTAACACACAAACATCTTAGACTTCTCACTTAATCAGCACTTCCCTACCAATTCTACATCTGGTATGGGTGCCACCCATTAAGTAAGTAGGTAGTAATGTTGCCAAAAATAGGTAGGTAGGTATATAGACCTCCAGTAGGTAGGTATGCAGTCTCATTGTAGATAGGTAAAGTAGCCTCCTGTAGGAAGATAGGTATAATATGTCCCCTGTAGGTAGTTATACAGCCCCCTGGAGGTAGGTACACAGCCCACTATAGGTAGGTACATAGTCTCTTGTAGGTATATAGCCCCCTGTAGGTAGGTACACAGCCCCTTGGAGACATATAGCCCCTGGACATAGGTATATAGCACCCTGTAGGTAGTACACAGCCCCCTGTATGTAGGTATACGGACCCCTGTAAGTAGGTATATTCTGTATACACTGTGTACTACATGTACTAACTACAGGAGCTATATACCTACCTACAGGGGGCTATATACCTCCAAACGGCTGTGTAACTACCTACAGGGGTATACTATACAGCCCCCTGTAGGTATATAGCCCCCTGTAGGTAGTACACAGCCCCCTGTAGGTAGGTACACAGCCCCTGGTAGATATATAGCTCCCTGTAGGTAGGTACCCAGCCCTTTGTAGGTATGTTGCCTCATGTAGGCAGGTATACAGCTCTGACTAAAAAAAATAAAATTGCTACGCACCTCTGTGTGCTCCTCCGCTGAGTCGCTGGCTCCACGAGCTCATTTCCGGCATCAGAATCAAGGAACAGTTACTCCTGGCTTCTCCTAGGCCGGAAGCCTATAGACTTGCGGTCTAGGAGATACAGCGGCGCAGGAGGCGTGATCTCGCCTCCTGAGCAGTGTAAAGACACAGCGGGCCCAGGCCTGCACACAGACGTGCCGCCCAGATCAGTCGTAGGGATGGGCCACCTGTGCTCATGGACCCCCCTGTACTCACAGGGCCCCCGGGCAGCCGCCTTCCCTGCCCAATGGAAAAGACAAGCCCTGATTCATGGGGACACAATCAGGTGCAAGATCGTAGTTCCTTTTTGTAGGGAACAAGTGGTTGGGGGATTTCAGCTCTCCAGCCCTACTTTGTGGTTCCCTGATACATGGCGGCATTATTTATACCTTTATTGTTATTTATCCTGCTGTTTTAGTTTATTGTCATTATAATCTCATTTTGCTATTGGTCCCTATGAATTCTAGTTACACTCCTGCATACATGGCTTCTTCAGCTTGCTGTTTTTATTTAATAATCATGACCATTTTAACGTGTGTTACTGATACTTCCTTTAAGGGCCAGTTTAACACTCCAGGAACCAATCCACCAGCCAACTTGGTGTATCGAAAAGTTTTAAACAAAGGCGTCCATATTCATTTGTATAGTTACAGTTTAAATATATCTCAGTGGTCCGCGGAAAGAGTTTAGGCAACACTGACACTCTTGATCTTTTGGATGTTAAAAAATAGAAAATCTAAGTCTGGACCTGTTGCTGCCTCCAAAATGACTTTTTAGAGCTTGAGTAACAATCTTACAGTTTACAATATGGATTATCAAGATTAAGAAAAGATTTACAGACTGAGTATACGCCAACAGAAAGTCAAAGTCTGCTGGATTTATGAGCAGGCTTCTAAGATCTGGTCACTCTTCCTGGGAATACACCAACGCTGATGTTGGAGGAGCTGATAAAATGTGAACCCAAGGGATAACTCGGGTCAGAACATCCATGAAAAAAGTGATCCAGACTGAGATTTAAGTGATTTAGATAAATGTAGTGCTGTGGATTGGGGTTTCTGCTTATGTGGAAAGGTTAAAGTCTATGTCTACCTTCACAACAAACTTTTTTTTTGCCCCATGGCATGTACAATTAAAATATTTAAGCTTTGATAATTTCAATCATTTTGGGGGACATATATGAAACAGGCTGCGCCAGTTTTCTGCCGTGATGTGAGACACAGAAAACTGTTGTAAGCTATGTCTGACATATGTATAAAAGGATTTGCCAAAAATATCCTTGACACTTTAGTCTACGACAGTTCTTAGAGGGCTTGTTGCATCATAGTCATAAAATTAGACACATTCATGAATGTGTCTCGACAGAATGTGGCGCAAAAATAGTGCACTAATCCATGCCGTTTTCAAAGTGGCGAGGAGGAGACAAAATTTGGCGCAAAAATTTTGGGCGACATGTATGATCTAGGCACATAGAGGCCAATTCTAAAAAGTTTTAAAGCAGTGTAGAATGCTCCAGAATATATGAACCTGTTCTGTTGCGGGTCATAGATTGGGCACATTCTGGTTCCACTATGACAAATCAGGCTCAGGTAAAACACTTGTAACTTGGTTTGCCTGTTCCAGCATTAATAAGCCTAGTTTTGCCGTCCTCCCGTCATAAATGTGTAGAATCATACGGTTGTGGTGCGACACACCTCCAGAACTCCCCCAATCGTGGGTGCAATACAATGTGCCGCAGGCGCTGCTAAATTAGTGCTTATTTTTGGAGTGCGCTGATTGTATAACTAGAGAACAGGGCTCTTCCAGTTTTTGGGCTGAAAGGACACCAGAATACTGGCGCAGCCCCATACACACGTCGCCCTTGAGACACTTTTTGCTGCATGTTTTTGTCTCACAATGGGATCCATTTATAAAGTGCGGTGAGACACTTTTATACAGTTGAAACCAGAAGTTTCCATACACTATATAAAAAGCCCCATCTGCATGTTTTTCTCACTATCTGACATGAAATCAGAATAAACCTTCCCCGTTTTAGTTCAATTATGAACCAAAATAATTTATATTTGCCAAATGCCAGAATAATGAGAGAGAGAATTTTTAAGGCATTTTTATTACTTTCTGCAAAGTCAAAAGTTTACATACACTAGGGTTACTCTGCCTTTAAACAATTTGGGACAGCCCATGTGATGACGTCATGTCCTTGGAAGCTTCTGATAATTTTATTGCCAACATCTGAGTTAATTAGAGATGCAGCTGTGGATGTATTTTAAATTACACCAGAAACACACTGCTTCTGTATGTAATATCATGGGAAAGTCTAAAGAAATCAACCAAGATTACAGGAAGAGAATTGTGTACTTGCACAAGTCTGGATCATCCTTGGGTGCAATTTCTAGATACCTGAATGTGCCTCGTTCATTTGTAGACACAAGTACAAACAAGATGGGAATATCCGGCCATCATACCACTCAAGAAGGAGACCATGGTCCTGCATCGGACAAAAAACGGTCGACTTTCGGCTGTTTTTTTTTGTCCAATGCAGTGGGGATTCAGCCTAGGAGGCATGTACAGTAGCCGTAGGGCGGGCCCAGAAACAACTCCACTGATGAGCCCCTAATCAATACCACAGGTGGGCCCTAAGAGTGAAATTCCACTGGTGGGCCCTAGGCACTTCAGTCTTACACTGGCTACACCTATAATTTTTCGGCTTCTTTTTACCAATAATACTGTCGTGCAACTCCCGGCACAAGGAGATACTGTGAACGCTGAACAGACCTGGCTTGCTGAGGACTACATTTAAAACTTCCCTGCCCCGAGCGGCAGATATTTGCTTTGAATGAGTTGTACAATTTAGTGCAAAAAGACCAGATGAGAGGCTCTGTGTTAAATCCTTCTCACCTCTAATTAGACAGATCAACACAAGCTGCGCTTAGTGCCCCCCTTTTATTCTTTTTTTCAGCACATTCTATTCGATGGCTGCACCTATTAAAATAACAGCTTGCAGGGCAGTGGCAGTACCCCTTAAGGACATAGGTGTATCTGTAGGCTATATATACCCCCTTCTTAGTTATCATCATCATCATTCTGTGTGAGCAGTGGAAGGGAGTGGATGTCACAGCTCTGAAGACCTCCTGCAATTGCCAGCTCTCATGCCTGGAGAGCTGTCACCTCCCTCCACAAGCTCCTTGTAACCAGAACACCTGCATTGGTATAACCAGTTATACATGCAGTCTGAGAAATGCACTCTGCTCCCCCCTCTGTTACCAGGCAAGAGCAGAGTGTATAAGGCTGTGTTATATGGGTGGGGGGATCAGAGTGCATAAAGGCGTGTTATATGTGTGGGAAGAGCAGATTATATAAGGGTGTGTTATATGGGTGAGGGGAGCAGAGGGTATAAGGCTATGTTATATGGGAGGGGAAAAGGTATAATGCTGAGTTATGTGGGTGGTGGAGCAGAGTGTGTTTTATGGGTGAGCGGAGCAAAGTAAAAGTGTGTGTTATATGGATGAGAGGAACAGAGTATAAAAGGGTATGATATATGGGTGGGTGGAGCAGAGTTTATATGGCTGTGTTTTATGGGTGAGCGGAGCAGAGAAGAGTGTGTTAGATGGTGGAGGGGGGAGAGTGAATCTAACAGATAGAGACTCAGTAATTGCCCAGATCCTTCACATTGAGCTATCATTAGGAGAGGAGTTAAAGAGTTCAGGCAGCCTTTATTACACAGACAGCACCTAGCACAGTTTCAGTTAATTTTTACATAGCTCAGATGGGAGTGCAGGCAACCAATCACAGCAAAGGGGGCATGGCTTGACCCCAGGCTTCAGATTTAGCTCTAGTCACACACAGATTAGCTAATAGCTTCTATACTAAATGATTTAGGTAATACAAACCAATTGCAAAAGTGCTTATTGTTATTGTCCCCATCATTACAGATATGATCTTTGTGGCGAGAAAACCTCTTTAAATATGCTGCACAAGCCTATGCTTGGAACAATCTCTCACTCCTTTGCGGTTTTTTTTTTAAGGGATTGTCTAGCAAAGAAAATGTTTTTTTTCAATGGGGCCAGGATGGATAAAACATATACTTATCTACAGGTCCCCTGCTTGTGCCGCTCCAGAGCACAAGCTTGTGCTGTGCATCAGAACGAGAGCCTGGAGGTGAAGATGAGTGGATGCCGAGGATCAGAGGGGGACCTGTAGCTAGATATAACTAGCTACATGGCTTGGCTTGACCCCAGGCTTCGATTTAGCTCTAGTCACACACAGATTAGCTAATAGCTTCTATAGTAAATGATTTAGGTAATACAAACCAATTGCAAAAGTGCTTATTTTATTGTCCCCATCATTACAGATATGATCTTTGTGGCGATAAAACCCCTTTAAATATGCTGCACAAGCCTATGCTTGGAACAATCTCTCACTCCTTTGCTGTTTTTTTTTTTCAAGGGATTGTCTAGCAAAGAAAATGTTTTTTTCAATGGGGCCAGGATGGATAAAACATATACTTACCTACTGGTCCCCTGCTTGTTTCCGCTCCAGAGCACAAGCTTGTGCTGTGCGTCAGAACGAGAGCCTGGAGGTGGGGATGAGTGGATTGCTGAGGATCAGAGGGGGACCTGTAGCTAGATATAATTTTTTGCATTTTTGACCCACCTTGACCCCATTGAAGATGAAATTTTTCTTTACAAGACAATCCCTTTCATGATTAATAAACAGATTTTTAAATTTATTTCAAATATTTAATTTTTTTATTTTGGTGTGGAAGACAATCATCTGTGAGGCCCCAGTAAAAACAGAAAACAGATTGAGAAAAATCCAAATTGTATGTATAAAGAATAAAAAGAGTCACTGTTATCTAGGAGAAATTATATATTTAAAAAAACATCTGCACTATTTACATGGAATCTGTACATTTCCTCTGAGTAATGTACATTTCCCCATTATTTATCAGTGGATATCTATAGTACTTACAGATTTTGGAAGCTGGAGGCAACACTTTCCAGCTGCTCTATTTCTGGAGCTATGATCTAAAATATGCCAGACAAAAATCCACCATGCTGTGATAATGGAGCCATCATAAAAAAAGTGATGTCAGTGGATATGGGATCATTTTATAGCATACAACCTACAATGAGAACTGGTCAAGCATCGTGTGTAACAACTGATAACAATGACAGTAATTTGGAGAAAGCTGGGGGTTGTTATCTACTCGTGGGTTAAGGGAACATGCAAGGACAAGCACCAACCTTCGACTTTGCAAGTAGAAGGGAATCCTGTCACCTGCGTACTTCTGAGCAAAGGGTCCCAATTCCATAAGAAGTGCTGCAGCCATCTTGTGGTACTTCAGTATTATTACATACTCTAAAAAAACCTAAGTATACTTGTACTGTATTAACTATAATTACACATCCAAGTCACATTATTATGACCACTTTCTACTTTCGACATCTGCAGCTGGTTGCTTATGAAGTCAAGTGTGGGGAGCTGGCTTGGTGGATCTATAAGGTGTGTGATAGGCTGTCTGCACACATATACCTTGTTGCTGTCATGGTTTTGGTGGGGCTATTTATCACAGTTGCAAAGAGTGATGATTATTGACTTTTGGGCGAAGCGTGATGGTATTATTGCAACTGCACAGTTTGTATACTGTTCTTTCACTGCTGTGGTGAAAGTGTACTGTCCATGGACAAATGGCGCCATTGTGAATCAGAGACGTAGAAACTGTGGAGCACCACGTGCCATTATGTGAGAGAAATAAATCAACTATAATGGTGCAGCAGGGTGGACTGATACATTACAGTAGAGCAGCTCACTGCCAAAACAAACACAGGGGCAACAAGACCTGGGTTTAATATTGAAGCGCAAACCCTACTGCATATGGGGCTCTGAAGCAGATGGATGTCACATTGCAGCTTCATGTTCAACCTCTGGTTTGACCGTCTGTGTGACAGAAAACTACTGGTTTAAGAATGCATTGCGGCAGAAAACACAACTTACACACATTTCTTAGGCAGTATCAGAATTGGACAGGGGGGGGGGTGGGGGGGGGGGGGGGGTGGCGGGGTGCTGAGAGATTAACAAAGGATTGCCTTTTCCAGTGAGTCACATTTTTTGTTTCAAGTGAATGGACGTTGACATGTCAGGCAAACATCATCGGAGAACAAACACCCCTGCAAACCACTTGCTGAATGAACAGCGGGGAAGCTGTGGAGGCATGTTTTATGAGGTATCTAGGGAAATGTCTTTGTGCATTCTTTGGGCCACTCATCCATGTGGAAGACACTCTCAACTGAGTTGGGTCTGAATCCGTCCTTGCATATCACATACACCCATACATGCTGTTTGCCTTCCCTGGGGCATATAGGATCTTCTAGCAAGACGAATTCGACAGTGTCACAAAACAATAATCAGCGGGCTAGAATTGTCTGATCGATTGTTGGTTAAAACAAGCATAACAAGGACTCCAAGTACTACCCTGACCTCCTAATTTCCCAGACATGCCGAATTGGGCAGAACAATATTATAAATCCAGATGAATCACAGGAACATCTTTGTATACAGATGGTTCATTCTTTTGACATCTTCTCACTCTGTCCGTCGCCCAGACTTCACGCCAACAACTGTCTGCAAAATTCTGTTGCCGGGCTACCTCTTTTTTCTACTAACTTTTAATGCCAAACCTACAAAATGTTGTCGATCGTAGCACTCACCACTTTGTCGACATACAGAGTAAGGGCCTTGTTCCGGGGGGGGGGGGGGGGGCGGGGGGGGGGGCGGGGGGGGGGGGGGGGGGGGGGCGGGACGGCTTAAATCAAGACCGGAATTCGAGCACGGAATAGCGCTCGTCAATTCCGGCTGACACAACAAGGGGCAGGAGGCGGGTGGGGGCGCGGTGCCCGCTGAGTCCTATAGACTGCTCATTATCTCAGCGCGCGTATTTGCGCCTGGAATGTGCAAGTCAACTTTCTTCCAAACCGCTTCGCGCGGATTCGCGAGTGAGGAGGAGGCGACAGGAATCCCGACTGTTCTCTATGGGGAGGAGACGAAACGGATTGGCGCCGTACTGTCAGGCAAATCCGGGCGCCGCAGTACGGCGCCAATCCGTTGCGAAATACACCAGTGTGAACATGGCCTAACAGTGCCCTAAGTTACATCTATATACAGACAAGTGCCTGTGGGTGTCCAAGTGCAGGGAGTGTGTGACTAAAAGTGAGGTGGTATGCCTGCCTGAGAGTTAAAATGATGAGAGTTTATGGAGTGTGCCTAGATCATACAGATGGTACATGTTCTCCAGAGAACTGGGTGCAGCATGTGTGAATGTCGCTGAAGGCGAGCATGGAGGGAATTCGGAATGATTAAACAATGTAAGACGAAGATCATCAGCAGATCACAGATACCGGGTAGGGTGGTAAACAGCGATGAGGGAGGAGATGTATGGAGGCTCAGCACTATGGAGAGTTTTATGGACAAGGGTAATTATGCTGTATTCTGTACTGAATTGACAAAAGTGCAGTGGCAAGTGACTGCGCATACAGGGTAGAGCATCAAGTAAAGGTCAGGCTGGAAAGAAAGATGAGTCTGGCTGCTTGCAATTTCAGAAGACAGATTGGAGAGGGGAGAGTTTACAAAAAGGGAGATAAGCAGAGAGTTACAGTAGTCATTGTTATGGGGAACCCTGAGGGGATGGAAGAGTGCTAATGGAGCCTGGTAGATCCCAGATTGAATTGCAGGTAGGGCAAGTGGAAGGTCTGTTCTTGCTTGGCTGCAGAAAGATGCAAGCTACAGACTGAGAGAAATTAGAGGGAAGGAATAACTTAGGTTTAACTAAGCAAAACCTATCATGAGTAAAACCTGTCGAAATTTCAGAAGCTGTGGTCTCTACTGTCCTTCCTTTGCTGGATACTATAACTCCCAGCATACCAGCACCATTAGGCCTTAACCACCATCACTTCGCTCACCTGCACATGTTGTCCCTATCACCCCATCATGTTACATATGTTATAGCACCACCGAGTGTGTTGTAACCATCAAGCTTTGAAACTACTATGGGTGACATGTATGTATTTTGGCACCCAGGCGCCATTTTTTTTTTGCGTGCATTAGTAGCGTAGAATGTGCCTGAATCTATGAACCTCTTCTACTGCGGGTCATAGATTTAGCGCTTTCTAGCTACAAAGTGACACTTCTGCTCAGTAAACCACTTTTTAAAGTGCTTACATGCTGCCTGTTCCAGCAGTAACATGCGCCTGGATTTGCACATACTGAAGCTATAAACAGATTAGCTTCGTAACGGTGTTGTGTGAACCCGCCTCCCGCATGGCTCACAGGTCTACAGGCAAATTACAAATGTGCCAGCGGCGCTCTATAATGTGCCGTAATCTACTGAGTGCAAAACACTGATTAAAAATACAGCGAACGGGGCTGCGCCAGTTTTCGGGCTGAAAACACGCCAGACTTCTGGCACAGCCAGGCACTAAAACCACCAAACATACTGTATTCCTAAAAACAAGCCTGCACTACTGTCTTTAAGGTTGGTGATTATGAGGAAGAGTCCCCTATCATCGTATATTTTAATCCACTAGAATACAGAAGAGAATACATCAAAATTTTATATTTTTCTCACACATGACCCTGTGCATCGCCTACTATTTCCCCCTAACAACCCTTTTTCTTCTAACTGCTCGCAGCCAATCCCAACCCTTTCCCCAATAATGACAATACAACAATATTGGATAAATTGCCAACAGCAGCCGTTTTATTAACAAACATACAAAAATAATAAATAACAGTAATAATACCAAAACGTATTTAAAATATAACTCTGTATAAAATATATAACCTGCCCAACCTATGCTCAAAAATCTGTGGGGCTGAAGGTCCTTGGTGCAAAACCACACCCGGTCTGGCGACTTGCTTCTTTTCCTTCCGTCTTTACCCTCAGCCGTCACCCCCGGCTCAAGGGCACTAAAAGCCATCCAGTGGCTAACACCAGATTCCAATCCGGCTCACAGGGACCCCGTCCTGCCGAGCCCCACACACCATTGCCAGACCAAACCATACCATCAACAAAACTTGGGGGACCATAACCGTATGTGGCTCCCCCAACCTCACTGTCACCAAGGACCTCACACCGCCCCTGACCCAGACTACCATGACGAAAAAGGGGGGGTCCCAAATAACCACCCAGCTGAGGACCCCAACCTCCAAACCTCCAGTACAAAACAGCCTCATCACCCAAAGTACACAACCCAAGACCATTCCCAGCAACTCAAAGGCGGGAGGGTGGGACTTCCTTCTTCCTCCTACGTGTCTGCCCGCGCTCTGCACAGGGGGCGGTTTAAATACACCGCGCCCCAAGCGCGCTAACGTCACTCGCGCCGGCTCCACCGGTCAGCGGACACCCACTCCCGGTTATCGGGTCTGCGCGCCGTGCACGGTTCCGGCGGTGTCCCGAGCTTGATGAACAACAGATAACTGCATTTGCAAATTTGTATTCTTATTGGATTTTTGTCCTCAGCATCTGTGTACATTTCTTGGCCAGGGGATCTACACTGTGAATTGGGATGCTGTATTGCACTGATCACTAATGGACTGTGTGATATCATTTCTGGCCCAAGGATTGATATTTCACAGTAACTAATATCTGTACTATGGATGCGTGTTCCCACCTCCTAATATAACTGTCCAGGCTGATGCAATTTTATTCTTGTGTGAAACAGCTCCATGGCCTGTTTATCAATGCACATACTGGAAGCTGTGGTTCATTGGTAAAATAAAACCAGATCTGAGGAAAACAAAGCAGAAGGCAATATATATGGTGCAGCTCTGCATGCAGCTCACTGGAAGTACTGAAACATTGGCGACAGCCTAAGATCTGCCTACTGACTAACCAAGCAAACGTATCTTCTCGTGACCAAGGACCTTCTCTAATGAAAGGCATCTCTTTCAAGCGGGTAATGAAATCGATAACTTTGACACTCTCTCTAGTGGCGGCTAATAAATCTAATGAATAGATAGCATGTTTCATGGATAATGACCTTTCTCTTCATGATACGATAGGACCACAAAGCCAGGATAAACTAAAGGACATCCTCCCTGTCCCAAGGTATCCTGGGCCCTGGAGGCCCTTCAAATCAAATGTCAAGTAGAATAGTCAATGGAGACCCGATGTCCATCCCCCCAGAGATACACCCGATCCCCCACCCCACACGTGCAGCACATACGCCATCAAATCAGGTGTCCACTGACTAAATACTAAGCCTAGTTATGCCCCATGGATACGGGAGCCATGACCACGGCAGTCCCCACGGAACCTTCGTGTACCCTGAGCGCCACCACCAAGACCCACGCCCCCTCATCAGAGCCCCCGCTAAAACCAAAAGATCCCTTACTCCCACACATCCTACATTCCCTCATCGTCACATCAATTTTTACGCACTTTTCCCCCCCGCCCTACCAACCACCCTCCCGAAACCACCCACACTGGCCCCCAAAACACCACCCTCCCCAGTACAAAAACCAACTTCAGCGTAAGGAGGGTAGATATGGTAGTCAGAAAACATTAACTATTAACCAAAAGGTGTTAAATAGTCGCGAGATCTTTTCTCACCGACATATTGTATCATGAATCCACACTCCACACCATAAACAATGACACAGACACATGCTGGATCTGCAGCTCATTTGATTGATGAAAGATCCAACCAATTATCATGAACATTTTAGTGGTAAAACCATCTGTATTAGTGCAGTGCATGCAGGAATTGTCAGTCTATGCCGCCTTTCTACAGTACAGTGCGGTATTAACATTGTCCTTGTACTTGCTCTTATCATGTATCAGTGAGGGTGCATGGCAGTGAATGGAGGTCTAGTAGCCGCCTCCTACCTACAGTACAGTGGCGGTACTACATATGTCCTGTACTGCATCATATGTATTAAGTGAGGGTGATGCAGTTTGAATGGTGGTCTAGTAGCGCCACCTACTACAGTACAGTGGTGGTACTCCTTGTTCTGTAACTGAACTTACAATATAGTGAGTACAACGCAGTGGATTGTGGTCCTAGTAGCGCCTCTCCACAAAACAGTGTTTTTACTACATGTCCCTTGTACTCTCTGTACTGTATAAGTGAGGTGCATGCAGTGAATGGCGTCAAGTAGCGCTCTCTACAGTACAGTGCGGTACTACATGTCCTGTAACATGCTCTTACATGGATGTAGTGACAAATGGGCATGCAGTGATTGGCAGTCTAGTCGCGCCGCTATACAGTACGTGCAGTATTTAACTGTCCTGTAGTATGCTCTTTAGCATGTATATGAGGTGCGTGCAGTGATTTGGCGTCTAGTAGCGCCTCTCTACAGTACAGTGTGGTACGACTTGTTCTGTACTGATCTTACAAGTATTAGTGAGGTACACGCAGTGATTGGTGGTCTGGTAGCGCCTCTCCACACTACAGTGTTTTTACTACATGAGTCCTGTAACTAGCTTCTTACTTGTATTAGTGGAGGTGCCATGCAGTTATTGGCGGTGCTATAGCGCCTCTCACAGTACAATACGGTACTACATGTCCTGTACTGCTCTTACATGTGCCAGGATGAGCTGTTTCTTTGGGCACCAGGTGAAGGTTCCGTTTTCTTTTTTCTGGTATAGTGTGTATAAAGTGAATGATGTATAGAAGCTCCTGTCCTCATCATAGAAAGTGATTTCCACTTACCAATCCGCTCTTTCTGATGTATATGAAGAGGCACACACATTACCTGGGATTGCATCTGCTTCATTTCTTTAATCCTCATTTTACATTATGTTGGTGATATTTTGGGGCCTCAGAACCAATTACCAGTTTTCCATAGAGTTATGGTTCCATCATACAATGGATTCAGCACACAATGGTCATCCAACAACCAATTAATATCATATGTTGAGGCTTGTGTGATTAAATCTGTGTATATTATATCACAACACTCTGGACTACTTACTGATGGGAAAATAATTTCTTTATGTGTCCACAATACAGTAACTAAATTATACCACCATGCAGTGACCCTATCCACCCATTAACAAAAAAGTAACGCACCCAGATAGAAACGTTGGATTGCTTGCAGGTGTGGTCTGATTATCTTATTTAACAGTATGTTTTGCCACAAGAAGATATAAACATGCTTCCACCACTGCCCTGTAAAAAGGCTCTCAGATGCTTCTTTTGGGTAATGTACCTTTTGGTAAGAGATCAATGACTGTTAGACATGCTTCTACCCCCCACTCAAAGACATTTGAAACAAGTTTCCTTGTTCACCATCCAGACACAGGTGGCACCTTTCTTGCACCCCTGTGTCTCCTCAAATTATTTCCAGGTGCTTAACAATCACTGTGCTCATTATATGTCATGCATTTGTTAGCCAGGCACTGTTGTCTTCATTTGCAGAGGTGTCATGAATGAGAAACCTGGACTGCTACCAACTGAAACCATATCATCTTTAACTTTTTAAGCCCCAAGTCTGAAAAGAACTTAAAGGGGTTTTCTCATCACTGGCTTTCACACACTTGAGCTACAGCTTCAAATCCAGGGGCGTGTCTCTCCCAGTAGGCATGTCTTTCCTCCCAGTAGGTGTGTCTCTCCTCCCAGTAGGTGGGTCTTCCCTCACTGAAGACTGGTGACTTTATCATCTGTGTGAGGCAGTGGAAGGGAGAGGATGTCACAGCTCTGCAGACCTCTCCTGCAATGGTTCGCATGTCTGCAGAGTTGTCAGCTCCTCCCAGACTCACAAGCTTCCTTTAACCAGAACACCTGTATTGGTGTAAACAGTTATACTTACAGCCTGAACTGATTAAACAAATGCGTGGAATGCACTCTGCTCCCCCTCTGTTACCAGGGAGGAGGTAGAGACGGAGCAGAGTGTATAAGGGTGTGTTATATGGGGGAGAAAGTGAATCTAGCAGCTAGAGACTCAGTAATTGCTTAGATCCTTCACATAGAGCTGGGAGAGGAGCTCAAACAGTCTTTATTATACAGACACAACCATCACAACAAGCTGAGGCACCTAGTTTCACTTTCATTTTACACAGCTCAGAGGAGAGGAAGCACAGAGTGCAGATAGCTAATCACAGCGCAGGGGGCGTATCCCAACAGGCTGAATGAAATATAATTCAGCCAATCACAGCAAAGTGGCGAGCCCAAACACCCAGGCCTTTTTTTGGAAATTTTAGTGTAGAACACACAGCTTAGCTTATATCTGTTATACTAGATGATTTAGGTAATGCAAACCAATTGCAAAGGTGCTTATATTTACTGTCCCATTCATTATGGATACAGTGTCGGACTGGGGGGTCTGGGGCCCACAGGGAGTTTATCATGGGTAGCCCCACCCTACAGTCAACATGAAAATAATAACCAGGCCTCTCGTGACGAATAAATGCGCCCATTTTACCCCACATAATACATTGCAAAAACAGAATTGTTATTGTGTAGCCAATGTAGTCACACATTAGTCAGTCTGAACATAGTCATAGACATAGGGCAAAGTAGCTCCATACCAATCCCCCCTCCACCCACATACAATATCCCCCTCCACCCCGCATACAATATCCCCCCTTCCACCCCCATCAATATCCCCCTCTCCTCCACCCGCATACAAGATCCCCCTCCCACCCGCATACAATATCCCCCTCCACACCCGCATACAATATCCCCCTACGCCCGCATACATTTTCCCCCTCCCCCAGCCCCATACAATATCCCCCTCCACCCACATACAATATCCCCCTCCCACCCGCATACAATATCCCCCTCCCACCCGCAAACAAATTCCCCCCTCCCACCCCATGGCAAATAACCCCCTCCACGTTTCATTCGGTTACACGCACCTCACCACCTTCTAAAATAAACACCAGCCAGAAAGAAAGTGTTAACTCCTATCACAGGTGTCAGGAGTTTCCCTCTCTCTTACAATCAGGGACACATGTACTCTGCCACTATACTAACGCGATATAACCTACAACACTGCCATTATCGAGACCACATAGAGGTCGACACCCAGCCTCAGGTATACCTACAACATCCGCCATATAGAGACCACATAGAGGTGCCAACACCAGCTCAGTTATAATACAAAACACTGCCATAAAGTGACCACATAGAGGTCAACACATCTCAGGTATAACCTACAACACCGCCAATAGATGAGCAACATAGAGGTCAACACACCAGCTCAGGTATAACCTACAACACCACCAAATAGCAGACCACATAGAGGTTCAGAACACCAGCTCAGGTCACATCACATACAAGTATAAAAAATAAATCCATGAAATGAAGGACTCACCGGAGAGACGTCTTGACTGAGGAGTCCGTTCCTCTTCCTCTTGTTGTCGTTCATTTTCTCGCCTTCTCTTTCTCTGCATCCTTCCACACCGCCATGATGAATTTGTCCCAGCCACAACTCATCCCTGCAGAAATTACACTCAAATATCTTAAGGAATCCTAAATTTGTTCCAGCATCTCTTTACCCTTCCCCCACCTCCTGTACAAACTTCCCATGGGAAGGAGAAGCGGTACAAGCCTATATCCTAAGGGGTTGAGGTGGGGAGAGGCCCCAGGTAACTAGATAGGCCTTCTTTAGGTAGGTAATGCCCCCGGCTGGATAAGTTTGGTAGGCCAGCCCCAGGTTGGTTGGTGGGTTTCCTAGCCATGGGTGGAGTAAAATAGCCCCCACGTAGCTAAGCAGGTTACAGTGAGGATAGTAGATAGGCTACAGTTCGGTTAGTGGACCCCCGTTAGGTCGGCGGTAGGGAGGTGTTGGTGAGTCCCAATAGTTAGGGGCTGTAGGTAGGTGTTTCCCCCAGTAAGGTAAGCGTGAAGGTAGTTAGGGTTCCTTTCTATAGGCTGCCAAGCAGTTAGGGACCCCCTTTGAGGTAGTATAACAGGAAGTTAGGGGTCTCCTTTAGGTACTATACAGTTAGGGGTACTCCTTTAGGAAGTATACAGGTAGTTAGGGGCCTCCTTTAGGACTATACAGATAGGGGGTCTCCTTTTTAGGTAGTATACAGGTAGTTAGTAAAGGGGCCTTCCTTTGTACATCACAGTGTAGGGGTCTCCTTTAGGTCGTATAACATAATAGGGCCTCCTTTAGTAGTGTGCAGGAAGTCATGGAGGGAAGGGCCCCCCATTTTAGTTTACTGTGTATGTAGTCAGAGCCCTCTTAGTAGTATTTAAGGGTAGCCAGTCCCCCTTTAAGAAGTTATGGGCCACCCTGTAGGTAGTCAGGCCCCCCTTTGTAGTCCAGGCCCCCTTAATTGTCCAGGGCCCTCCCATTGTAGGTAGCAAGGACCTCCCTTGTAGTCAGGGCCCCTGTAGATACCAGGGCCCCCCTGTAGGTAGTCAGGGCCCCGCCTTGTGTAGAAGGCCCCCCCAATGTAAGGTAGCCAGGGCCCCCATTAGTTAGCCAGGGCCCCCCTTGGTAGTCAGAGGGCTCCCTATAGGTAGCCATGGCCCCTCTTGTAGCCAGCCCCCCCTTGTAGCCAGGGCCCCCTTTTGTAGCCAGGGTCCCTCTTTGACCAGGACCCCCCTAGGAGCCAGGGCCCCCCTTTAGCAGGCCCCCTTTGTTGTAGCCCCCAGGAACCCCTTTTTGTAGCCAGGACCCCTTTTTGTAGCCAGGGCCCCCCTAGTAGTCAGGGCCCCCCTCTAGTAGTCAGGGCCCCCCCTCTAGTAGTCCGGACCCCCCTCTAGTTAAGTCAACCAAGGCCCCCTTGTAGCCAGACCCCCCCCCTAGTAGCCAGGACTCCCCCTTTGTAGTCAGGGCCCCCCTATAGGTAGCCAGGGCCCCCATGTAGCCAGGGCCCCCTTTTGTAGATGGCCCCCCCATGTAGGTAGCCAGGGCCCCCCCATTTAGGTAGCCGGGCCCCCCACGTAGTTAGCCAGGGCCCCCTATAGGTAGCCAGGCCCCCCCCCTTGTAGCCAGGCCCCCCCCTTGTATCAGGGCCCCCCCTTGTAGCCAGGCCCCCTTTGTAGCCACATGGCCCCCATTTTGTAGCCCAGTGCGGGCCCCCCTAGTAAGCCAGGGCCCCCCCAGTAGTCCAGGGCCCCCTTTTGTTTTAGGGCCCCCCTCTAGTATCAGAGGGCCCCCTCCTAGTAGTCAGTGGCCCCCCTTGTAGACAGGGGACCCCCCTTTTTGTACCAGGCCCCCATTTGTAGACAGGGCCCGCCCATGTAGGTATCAAGGGTCCCCCTTGTAGCCAGGGCCCCCTGTTATGTAGCCAGGAACCCCCCCCTTGTAGTCAGGGCCCCCTGTAGAAAGCCAGGCCCCCCTGTAGAGTAGTCAGGGCCCCCCTATAGGTAGCCAAGGGCCCCCTTTGTAGAGAGGTCCCCCCCATGTAGGTAGCCAGGGCCCCCCTTTGTAGTCAAGGCCCCCCTATAGGTAGCCAGTGCCCCTAATAGTAGCCAAGGCCCCCTCTTGTACCATGCCCCCTAGTAGTCAGGGCCCCCTAGTAGTCAGGGCCCCCCCTTGTAGCCAGGACCCCGCCTAGTAGCCAGACCCCCTTATTGTAGCCAGGCCCCCCTTGTAGCCAGCCGCCCCTTTAGTAGTCAGGGCCCGCCCTCTATTAGTCAATGGCCCCCCTTGTAGCCAAGGACCCCCCCCCTAGTAGTCAGGGCCCCCTTTGTAGCAGGCCCCCTTCTAGAGTCAGGAGCCCCCCCTAGTAAGCCAGGGCCCCCCTTTTTGAAGCCAATGGCCCCCACTTTTTGTAGCCAGGCCCCTCCTTTTTGTAGCCAGGTGCCCTTTTTGTAGCCCGGGCCCCCTTTTTGTAGCCAGGGCCCCCCCTAGTAGTCAGGGCCCTTGTGGGTAGTTTAAAAAAAAATAAAACAACAACAGCCACTTACCTAGGCTCCGGCCCTCTCCGGCCGTTCCGAGCTGCCGCCAGCGCTGTAACTGCCGCCCTAGCAGTAGGCGGCGCGGTGAAGTGACTTCACCGCGCGCCTACTTCACAGTAGGGGCCCGTCGCCCAGGCAGGCTGAAGGCCTAATGCTTTTTCAGCCTTGCCCGGAGATCAGCCCGGAGCGCGTCGCTAGTGGCCGTGTGCTCCGCTGACACTGCGCAGCCCCCCCGGGAGTCGGGACATTAAGTCCCCGGCTACCGGGCACGGTCTCTGGGGCGCTCGGGAAGAGGTCCCGGGCGTCCTGGGACCCGATGCGCGAGTGCCGGCCCCGGGGAGCGCTACGGCAACTGCCCATCCGGGGCCCACAGCGGCTCGGGGGGGCCCACCGGGGGATCCCCCGGTCCCCCGGCGGCCCAGTCCGAGCCTGTATGGATATGATCTTTCTAGTGAGAAAACCCCATTAATAACCAGCAAAATTTTCTCAGTTTTTGCCGCCTTGCGTTTCAACAGTTGTAACTTTTTTATTTTTTCAATGATGCAGTTGTATGAGACCTTGTTTTATACGGGAGAAATTGTACTCTTTGGGGGCATGGTTTGAGTTTAAAAATAGATTACTACAGTTTTTTCAATTTTATTTTGTTTTTTTAATTATTTTTTTTACAACATTCACATTTCACACTAAACAATTAATTCTACAGGTTATTACGGTCGTGTGAATACCTAATATGTGTGCGGGGGTTTTTGTGTGTGTGTGTAATGTATTTTTTTAAATTATTTATTTTTCATTTATTTTATTTTTTTTCTACACTTTAAAAAAATTTTTTTTAGTTTTTTTTATAATCCCATTAAGAGATAACTATTTTAGATTTTTTTTTTTACACTTAGTAATTTATTAGCATATTGTATTCATAATGTATTTACATATGGTAATACATAAGACTGTGTCAGTATGAAAAATACAACCCTATTGAGGCTGTATAATACCAACTTATAATGTCATCATACTGTAACTGAACAATGCCCCCATACCGTGGTTGTACAACTATACAGTGACTGAATAATACCACTATACAGTGAATGCATGATACCATTATACAGTGGTTAAATGATACCACAGTAGAGTAAAGGACTAAAACCCCTACACAGTGACTGTATAATATAATACCACCATGCAGTGGATGAATGATACCACCATACAGTGACTGAAAGATACCACTGCACAGTGAGTGAATGTTATGGTAAGTCCACATGGCATGGGTTTTTTCAGCGGATTTTCAGATGGTTTACGGATTTGGAAATCGGCTGAAAACTGACAATCAACCATCCCCATAGACTTTAATAGAAAATCCGCCCAGTAGTCTACACTCAGCTAATTTTCAGCCGGACGGATTTTCACACGGCCGGCGTTCCGAAAAACTCGGAACATGCACAGTTTTTGGGCGGAAGCTGTGCTATTCAATGGTTAAAGGGGTTGTCTCACTACATCAATTCATCTCACCTCAGTCCTGTTTTCTTGATTTCACTTTGAATTCCAGGGCGTGGTTTATTGGCTTCTACTAGCTGCAAGTCGAAGCCAGGTCTGATAGCTATAAGCAACCAGTGCTTGGCAGCCTATCAGGAGAGATTGGAAAAGAGTCTGTAGCTAATAGCGACCTGAGAAGCTGATGCAGCGCATACAAGAGGAATACTAGGAATTAGGTTAGGACACACACTGTTAATGGACCATATATTACAGAGTGACTTGTATTTGCAAGATCTTTAATCATAAAATGCAATCCTTGTTGTGTGACAACCCCTTTAAGGGAGGCGGGCAAATTCATAAACCGTGGACAGAACCGTCACCCAAAGTCAAGACCAGACCTGGGCATTGGATGGCCCGCGGGCCGCATCCGGCCCGCTAGCTAGCTGGATGTGGCCCGCGGCGTACGATGCCCGGGTCTACTAATAGTAGCGCTGACGGGGCCCGCTAGCGGCGCGGTAGTGCTGAGAGGCTGCGGCGGGCTGTCAGCGCTACTGTTAATATCCCTGGTATGTGAATTGGGCAGCGACGCGATGAGGTGGGGTCATAGCGCAGCTGCCACGCTCCTCGCGCACATGAGTAAATTACTCTGTTTGGCCGAGGAGCTGCTGGAGGAGCGTCCCGCAGCGACATCATGACATCATGCTGCCAGCCTCGGGAGAGGAACGCGCTTGGCTGGGAAGCAGGTAAGGTAAGTATTAGATTTGTTATTTTTTCATTTTGGTCTTAAATCTATATACTTGCCTGAGGGGGGCTATAACTAAGTGTATAGCATACCTGAGGGGGCTTTAACTATGTGTAAATAGCTACCTGAGGGGGCTTATAACTATTGTATAAGCTACCTGAGGGGCCTATAAACTATGTGTATAGCTTACCTGAGGGGGTCTATAAACTATGTGTAAACCTACCTGAGGGGCTTATAACTATGGAGTATAGCAACCTGAGGGGCCCTATAAACTATGTGTCTTAGCCTGCCTGAGGGGGCCTATAACCATCTGTATACCTACCTGAGGCGGCCTATAACTATCTATATACCTACCCAAAGGGGCCTATAACTATCCATATACCTTCCTGAAGGGGCCTATGATTATCTGTATACCTACCTGAAGGGGCCTATAACTATCTGTATACCTACCTGAGGGGGGTTATAACTATCTATATACCTACCTGAAGGGGCCTATAATTATCTATCTACCTACCTGAAGGGGCCTATAAGTATCTGTATACCTATCTTAGGGGGGCCTATAACTATCTGTATACCTACCTGTGGGGACAATAATACTTATATACTGCCCGGGGGGACCTATTACTATCTATATACCTGCCTGTGGGGACCTATAACTATCTATATGCCAGCATTTGGGGACCTATAACTATCTGTATACCTGCCTGTGGGAACCTATAACTATCTATACCTTGCTGTGGGGACCTATAACTATGTGATAAAGCCTGCCTGAGGGACCTATAACTATCTATATACCTGCCTGACTGAGGGGAAGTATATCTATATACCTGCCTTACCAAGGAGAGCTTTATATACCTGCCTTACTGGGGGACGTATCTATATACCTGCCTTACTGAGGGACGTATCTATATACCTGCCTTACTGAGGGTACAGAGTAAGTTTTCCACAAAAAAAAAACCCCAAATACGAATGTTTCCCCATTCACCCTATTTTTTTTTTTTTTTTTTTTTTATTGGTCTGGCCCTCTAAAACCATCCCAATTTGTCATGCGGCCCCATGTAAAAATTAATTGCCCACCCAAGGTCAAGACGATAAAATACTGGTCAGATTCTTAAGCAGAATCTGACCCTTATTTTACACTTGCCGTGTGGCCGTACCCTTGTCACCATATAGTGGATTAATGTTACCGCCACAGAGTAAATGAATAATACCACTACACAGTGACTGAATTATACCACCATACAGTAAATGAATAACACTGCTATACAGTGACAAAATAATAACACCATAGAGTGACTGCATAGTGAAACCCCACAGTGACCGGATAATGCCACCCTTCAGCTGCTGATTTATGCCAGCCTACAATAACTAGACAGTGACTGCATAAATGCATAATGAATAATGCAGAACAATGGGAAAGCAGTGAACATTGTGACAAACAATGGGGGTCTCTTGCCACAAGAGCTTACAATCTACATTTCCACATAAAGGCATCATTATTAACATTTCTTTTGTAATCATTCTGTCATCACCCCAGGCTTCCTGGTTGCATAGACCCTGCATATTTCTAGGTCAGCAACACACGCTATAACATAGTGCTGGAGGCAATATATAAAATCGTTTCCCTGTGACCGAGTAAGAAAAAAAAGTGCAAAGTCACTAACCACTACACTACACAGTAAAGCCAGTGACAGGGATAATGTATAGTAATATAGTAGTGGGATATTTCTGTAAGAACCTCCTGCTCTCCCCAGGAGGCACAACTCACAGAACAAAACACTTATGAGTAGAGGAGATGGGATTTTTACGGCATTTGATGGTGTTTATCAGCGCCTGCTCCAGGAGGTCACGTTGGGTAATCTGGAATAGTTCAAGGTGTTAACGAGCAGTAATATAGGGTTTCTAGAGGGTAACGTGTCATAGAGTAATGCAGTGTGACAGTTCAGCTTATGAAATACTACTGTGGGGCATAGAGCGATGTGGGACATATTGATCCAGTGAGAAGAGCAGTGAGCACTGGTATACAGGGACAGCTTTATTAGGGTCATATGCCTTCCCGAAATTCCATGTACCCCGCAGGATGGATGAAGCAAGGAGACTGACAGATGGCGGAGCTGGAAGACTAAAAGTTACGGACAAAGTAAGAGGAGACAACAGAGAAGTGAGTCACGTACCAGAATGCAAAGGTCAATCAAATCTGGGCAGATCTCATCTCTTCTGGTTACATGCATGGAGGTAGCTAAAGCCATAGCAGCTACTATGGGGTCCTGGTTTGAGGAGGCCTCTTCAGTGAAAAAACATTGTACCTTTTTGGGTTGGTGTCTTTCTGCTATCTAGCACTACTATGTGGGTTTTCTGACAAATGGCGCTATTATTTATACCGTATATACTCGAGCATAAACCGAGTTTTTCAGCCCAAAAAATGAGCTGAAAAATCCGTCCTCGGCTTATACTCGAGTCACTGTCGGCGCTTGGGTGCTGCCATGGCCCGGACACCGGCAGGGACACTTCACCTGTACGCGACTCCTCTAGGAGTCGCATACAGCTGAATCGCGAGTTAGCCCACAGCGTCCGGGCGCTGTTGTGGCCCGTGTGCTGTCGGCGATCTTTGCAGCTGTATGCGACTCCTGGGAGCGCATGCTGCTGACTCTCCGGTCACCCTGGCCCAGGCAGCGGCAGGGATCGGTTCAGCTGTATGCGGCTCCTGGGAGTGCATACAGCTGAAGACTCTATCGCTCGCTCGCTCTCTGCTCCGCAATAGGACTCCGGAAGGCCGCAAGCAGACTTGCGGCCTTCCAGAGTCTCCAGCACAGGCAGCGTGCGATGTCATCATGCTGCCTGCATGGCCTGATGACATCACACCGACTGTGCCAGAAGACAGACCGTCCGGAGAGCCTCGGAGTGGCGGGAAATGGGTGAGTACTTGTCTTTTTTTTTTTTTTTAACAAGCCCTGCCTATGAGGGAAAATATATCTGCCTATAATAGCGTATACCTGCCTATGAGGGGACATATATATATGCCTATACCTGCCTATGGGGGAACATATATCTGCCTATAATAGCCTATACCTGCCAATGAGGGGACATGTACCTGCCTATAATAGCCTATACCTTCCTATGAGGGAACATATACCTGCCTATAATTGCATATACCTGCCTATAATTGCCTATACCTTCCTATGAGGGGACATGTACCTGCCTACAATAGCCCACACTTGCCTGTGGGGGAACATATACCTGCCTATAATTGCATATACCTGTCTATAATAGCCTATAATTGCCTATATCTTCCTATGAGGGGACATGATAACTCCTAAGGGGGACTTTAAAACTGCTAAGAAACCTGCTTATGGAGGACATAACCTCCCTATCTGCCTATGGGGGACATTAACTGCCTATACCAAACCAGCTATGGGGGACATTAAACTGCTATTCAATTTTATTGGTATCCATTTGTATTTTTTATATTACCAGTACCCGCTGCGTGTTTTTTCTAACACTAGGCTTATACCGTAGTCAATAAGCTTCCCGTTTTTTGTGACAAAAGTAGGTTTTGCCTCGTGTAGCTTAAGACTCGAGCATATACGGGTAATTTATTAATTTAATTAATAATTATTATTATTTAAGTTTTACGTTTCAGTTTCCTGTTATCAGGTGCTGGGACTCATCCTATATTGCTATGGCACCCTATGAGATATAGTAGGGTCTCAAATTTGATGATAATGTATAGGCTAGAAGCACCTACAGACCCCACCAAGCCCAGTTTGGATGTCTTTGGCAGTTTTTTTTTTTTTTTTTTCCAGTCAATCAATCCCTCCTACCTGTATAGAAATTAGTGAAGTCGGATGTAATGATTAGTCATATCAAGCCTACGGCAGGCTTAAGCCGTAGAAGTTGGGGATGAATGATGACTGAAGGCCGGAGACATTTTGCTTGTCCATTATGAATGACTTGTTTATGTATTAGCACAAGATGCATTAGAAGCAAGATCCATAAGCACAACTATATTTCAAAGAGTGCAATCAATCAATGATGTTTTGACTGGCATAATCGCATTGCTAAAAATTACTTATAGCCTTCGCCCATTTTAAGACATATCAGAAACCAGCACCAGCGCCATAGAGTACAGATCTTCATTTATTTACATATCCATAAGTAAAAAATCCAGGTGTAGGTTATAGAATACACTTACGCGTTTCATGCAATATATGCAAGCTGTGAGCAGGGCATACATTGCCCGAAATGCGTAAGTGTATTCTATAACCTACACATTGATTTTTTACTTATGGATATGTAAATAAATGAAGATCTGTACTCTATGGCGCTGGTGCTGGTTTCTACACTTTTTTGGTGTAAAAGATTTCTGATACTGATAGCTTGCCAGGCACAGCAGCACAAGAGACCTTTCCTCCGTGGTAAATATACTTTGAATTTCAACATATATGGGTGAGCACTCTTTTTTCTTTATCTATGTGACATTTTGCATTTTAAGACATAATGGACATCATTCCGGACCTGGCCCATACATATACGAATACACCAGATTCCACTTCCAATTAACTGTAGCTACATCGAAGGACTCAGTGTGAAACGCATCAGAGGGAGGACATATTCCTACCTGATGTAAACATTAATGCACTTAGTGTTTTCCAGAAGATGTGTTTTAATAATGTAGAAATAAAGGAAAATACATTTTTTGCATTGTTGATTGGCAGTGGAAGCTCGTGTTTTCTTGCACGTTTCCTAACTGGAATTTAAGTTTCACTCTGGACCGGACCTACTTCCATATCTCCCAACTTTTAGAGATTGCAAAGAGGGACAAATCAGGCCACACCTCTAACCACGCCCAAACTCATGACATCACAGCAAGACACGCCTCTAACCACGCCCACACACATACATGCCAACTTTTTAGACAGCCAAAAAGGGAGATATTTTCAGGATTGATTGCATCCAATGATGAAATATTAAGTAAATTGTTATGTGATATACAGCGAGGAAGCAATCAGATACTTTTTACAGCAAGATACTCAGTTTATTGATGCAAATCTGTTTCCTAAATGAAAAAGAGGGACATTTATAGAGCTAAGAGGGACAGAGGGACAAGGATTAAAAATAGGGACAGTCCCTCTAAAATAGGGACAGTTGGGAGGTATGCCTACTTCCATCAGTCAAATCAGGACTACATAGTGAGCTGATCCCGTTATGTGTTTGTTTCTATGGCCCATACATATATTACATGGACAGCTATCCATCTGTATGGCTGACATGTTTCCCCTGCAGAAGTCTGGCTGGCTAGCATTGCTTCCACTGGCAAATCATTTTGTTTTTTTTCTGGAGGAGACAGGCCTGGGTCCTTTATAAGAACACTTGCCTCTTCTGAGGTAAGCAATATTGGATTTAGAGCATAGAGTCTTTTGTTCAGGATCCTCATGTATTAGCCTGAGCGGAGCATAGTTATAAAGAGTATATTGTACTCCAGAGGCCTTGTCTTCTCCTGCATTACACAGACATCATATTGATTTACATAGGCAGTGTGTAATGCTTCAATTCTCCTGGGGAGGCGCTGCAGACAATTTGAACATATACTGCTAGGTTTCCCCACTGAAAGCTGATTAATGAGGGTTCCATCAGGGGCAACATTTTGCGATCTGCTTATTTTGAAGTGACCCTTCTAAGGCTTTGTCCCACCGAAGGAGGCGTCAGTACGCCCCGAAAATTAAACCGGTGTTTGGAGTCGCGCTGATCGGCGCTACTCCCCAAAATTTACCAAAATCAGTGTGTTTTACATTCCCTAAATGTAAAACACTAAAAGCTCAAGAAGAGTGTGCCGAGTGTGTCTCATTTTTTCTTGGATCCATTAAAAAAATTTGGCGTAAATTCTTGATCCGAAAGACGCCCTTTTTAAAAAATATAGGGTGCAATCCTGCTGCCCAAAACGCACCCAAAAAACCACCTCGGTTGGTTGCAGTTGGATGCTTTTTGGGTCTTGACGAGCGTTTTTGGATGGATTTACGGATGCAAACCCATTGAACACCCCTAATTTGCATTTGGGGGACAGAAGGGGGGGAAAAAGGCAGTCGATTTTTTCCCGTCCCTCCCTTTCCTGATCCAAAATACCGGAACTTATTGAGTGGTTTTACAACTCAGCCCCGCTTTTCCCCTGCTTTCCAAACAGAGGTCATTTTGGATTGTCGGGGGTAATAATTATAGTACACAAAAAAAAAAAAAAAAGTTTTTAAAAAAAACCCATTAAAGGGGTTGTCTCTACATTGTTCATTAACCTCATCCTGTTTTTTGGTTTTCCCTCAGCAGTTGTGATAGAAGCAGTAAAGCAAAAACAGGACTGGGGTAAGATGAATTCATGATTTTAAAAGGGGGTTGTTTCACTACATGATTATTTTTAATCGGCCCTGTTTTTCTTGGTTTTCCCTTTTAATTTCGGGGGCGTGTTTTTGGCTTCTATAGGCGCAGTAAACCAGGTCTGTACTTAGCAAACCAGTGTCAGCCATGGGGGAGATAAAAAACAGGTCTGTGCAACAGCGCTTGGGGACTGGATGAGCTTAAATAAAAAAGGGGAATATCCAAATTGTAGGAATGTTAATGGACGTTAAGGACTTTTTTTGCAAGATCTTTAAGGGAAAAAAAGAAATCCTGTACAACAACCCCTTTTAAAGGGGGAAACCGTTTTAGGGCCTTTTTGGACAGCCCAGCTATGAAGCCTTTCTTTCCAGACTGTCCCCTTTTCTAAGTGCGATTTTAAGGGGATTTTCCCCTAAATTTCTTAAAGCAGGTTTTCCCCCCCATGACTTTATTTCAAGTTTCAAATTAAGTAAAAGGTTTTCATTAGGGGGGGGGCTACCTCCATTGGGGGGTTTTTGAAAAAAAAAAAAAAAAACCCTTTGAAATTCAAAAACTCTTTGGCTGAAACTAATTTTACATTAAATACCCAAAAATACAGATTTTAAAGAAAAAAAATAAAAAATTAAAAAAAAAGACTTTTTTTTACCATTTTACCTCATATTATTAAAAAAAAAATAATGTAAAAATGACATAAAATAAAGCTTTTTGTATCATGGAAAAGAGGGAAAAAAATAGAATAACTGAGAGCGAGAAAGAATTTATACTTTAAACCCGATGTACTAAGAAAAAAAAATTTTGCCGATCAAAGAGAAATAATTGGCCCCCCGGAATGGTCAAAAATCCCCTTGCTGTCTTAACCGGTTTCCCCCTTTTTCAAGCGTAATTTCGGGCCCGGGTTTTCGTCGCAATTTCCCCTTTTAATAAGGGGCGGGGGGGGCGCGGGCCCGCCGGCCCCATAGACTTTCTTTTCCACTGCGCGTATTGCCCTGGGTAATGTGCATGTCACTTCTCCCCCCGGCGGATTCGCCGACGGGGGGGGCGACGGGAAACCTGGTTTTCTATGAGGTGTTGATTCGAATTAGCGCGGTGGACCCCACTGAACGCAAATCGGCGCGCAGACGGCTCCAAAAACCCGCGAAATAAGCCCTGGAAAATGGCCTTAATCGTTATAAGGGTCATGGAGTAAAAAATGTAAGGGGCGTTCACCCCGGGGGATTTGGGGGAATCCCCCACCGGGGGGGGGGCCGGCATCCCGCCGTACCCATAGCTGATTAATGCGGGGCGTAATCGCCGCAATAATTGACATGTACTTATCTCCCCCCGCTACAATATGATCGTATTTTACGGGGGGGGGGGAGGCGAATTCATGTTTTCTATGAGAACATGGTTACCATAAATATGGGGGGCATTTCCCCCTGTATTTAAACCGTACGACCGAAATACCCGGGGAATTGGGTCCCAAAATAAGCCGTTGGGAAATGCCTAAGCTTCAATCCTTGGTGGGACGTGGAGGGAAAATTTGTTGCCCTTTTCACAGGTTATTCAAGCTAAAGGGGGGGGATCCCGCCCGCAATACCTTGAATAAGGGGCGGGGGCCCGGGGGGGGGGGGGCGGGGGGGCTCTCGCCGGCCCATAGACAATGCATTATTTACGGCGCGACACGCCGTAAAAAAATGTGCAGTCCTTTCTCCCCCCCCGGGGGATTCCCGCGGGGGGCGAGCGAAGGAATCCCCCTTTCTATGGGAGTGGGTTTTCCCTAGCGGGGCGGATTTGAGCCGACTGAAGGCAAATCCCGCCGTACCTCCAAACCGGCCAAAAAAGCCCGGGGGAACATACCCTTTAATTTACTTTTTCAGGGGTACGCCCGAATTTTTGGGTCCTTTCGCCCAAAAAACTGGCTGCTCGTTCTCTAGATATGAATGAGCAGGGGCCCTTACGGGGACCTGTCATTTGTAATGCCCAATGGGGGGATTTTTGGAGGCGTCTCAACCACAAGATGTTTTCACATTTATACGGGAAACCAAAATGGGGCATTACTGTGGGAAAAAAAGCCCAAATTACAGGGTTTTCCCCGGGGTTCGAAAGGGTAGGGGCGTATTTGCTTTAAATTGAATTTTTTATTTCAAAAAGGTATATTTATTAAATGAAATCCAGCACGAAAGGTTTTTTTTTTTTTTGGATAGGAGGGAGGGGTTTTTTTATTTTTTTGTGCTGTGCCCTGTTAAGAAATTTCCTTTTTTCCACCCCATTTGCGTGGCATGTGGAGTAGTATTTTTCCCCAGCACCATCAAAATGGCCGCATGCCTTATAATCTCCCTTTGTAACAGGGGGCAGATGTAAGTCAAAATGGGGTAATTAAACGCCTGTTTAAGGGGGTTTCCTGAGCCTATTGTCATTTGGAGCTAGAAAGCGCTAAATCTATGACCCCCATAGAAAACAGGGTTTATACATTGGCGGCATTTTTACGCTATTTTTTGCGCAAAAAAAAGCATTTGGGGGGCCCAAAAAATTTATAATGGGGCCCCCAGGCTTTCCCCCCGGGACGGGGTTTTTAGACTTTTACAGATGGTTTTCTTTTTAAAGCTGTCTTAAATCGACTGTACCATCCTGATAGACTTTAATAGGGGAAAAACGCCATCATCCACACGAGGGGTTTTTTTGCCCAAAAGTTTTTTTTTCCCCTCGGGGTTTTTGGGGGAAAAAAGAACATGTCAGTGGTTGAGGGGGACAGGGAATCTGCAAACCGTGGACAGAACCGCCCCCTCCCCCAAAAAAATTAAAAGGCAAAATACTCCAGATTTTTAATCAAATCCGGGCGGTATTTCATAATGCCGGTGTGGGGCACCTTACCCTTTCACACGGGTTATTTTTGGGCGTTTCAGTCCGTAATTACGCGCCAGAGTGCGGCAATTACGGGCTGAATCCTCCCAGTAACTACGGTAATGAAACAGTTCTATAGAAGAACTATGGATTACGTCTCCTCTCCCTGCTCGGCGAATACGCCGAGGGGGGAGATAATTGACAGGTTTTTTAAGCGGGTTTACGCCCGCTAGCAATGATGTCTATGGGCCGGCGAGTGCCGGCCCCCCCGCGCGCTCCCCCACTCCCGCCCCCGGCCACACGGCGTAATTGCGGGGCAGAATTACGCCCCGCAGTTAAGCCGTGTGAACATAGCCTTAGGGTATGTTCCCACGGCTTTTTTTGGGGCGCATTTCGCCCCGTATTTTGCGGCGTACTGTGCTTGATACATGGGGAAATGCGCCCCATAATTACGGTAATCCATAGCTCTCATAGAGGGTATTGGGTTTACGCCTCTCCCGCCGTACAATACGATCGTAGTGTACGCGCGGGGAGATAAGTGACATGTCAATACGCGCCACGAGTAATGAATGTCTATAGGGCCGGTGGGCTGCCACCTCCCCCTGCGCGCCATGGGAGTGCACACTTATCAGCGCGACTCCCAAATCACCTGGCGTAATTGCGGCCGTACGCTGTGTAAACATACCCTTAGGGTGCACTCACAAAGAGCCTTTTTGGCACGGTTTTTGGTGCATTTTTGATGTATTTTTGGATGTGTTTTTTGTGCAGAAAGGCACTGTAATTAGTGCTGTACATTTCTGCAAAAAAAAAAAAGAAAACGGACTAAAAATGCACAAAACACACTCTGTGTAAAGCACCCTTACTGCCAGCTTTCTCCACATATAAGAGTTGATTAATGAGGGTCCCATTGGGAGGGGGCCATTTGTAATCTGCTTGCAATGAAGTGACCCTTCTGACAAGACGGGTTCGTCCAAAACGGAGAAACTCTTTGACTGAATCCACTAAGAGGCACCTCTGCCAGAAAAAAGATGCAAGAAATGAGCTAAAGTTGAGCAGTAATAGTGTTAAATATCGTATTGTTATGAAATATCTTGTCAGGTTCATAGAGGGAAAGGATACAAGGACTTCTTCTTATTAGTATATGTGATATTCTGTTTTTCAGTCCTCTGATGAGCAATAACACAGGAAATTTAAAGCATTTGTCTGTCTTAGAGAAAACCTATTCATATATCTTATTAGGGCATATAAATGTATGATTCCTTACCCAGGACCTGACTCCAGTATCCAGAGAGAGGAGCTTATACCAGTGCACGCTCGTTCATTACACAGATGGTCAATTAATTTCGACTGGCGCTATGTAATGCTTCATTTCTCCTATAGTGTTGCTGCAGGGCTCCCCAAAGGCTTCCACAGTGATAACCGCTGATGAGGGCTTTGCAGCTTTTCTTAGAAGAATCCTCTAATCACGTTCAGCTGTAATCTGTAAAGTGCTCTATTTTACTGCAGTGCCTCCGCAGGGGAAATAAAGCATTACACAGTTATCACTGACACCAGTAGGCTGTCCATGTGATTCATGAATGTGTCTGGTGCTCTAAATGAAGGTACTCTTTGTAGAGTATTTTAATTTTTTTCAAACCTGGGGTGCTCTCATCAGTCTGCTCTTCCCAGCCTGTTTGAGGCCCCTACTTCCTGTTCAGGCTGTGGGTGGTTCTACAGCAGTGACTGACATACTAGCTCTATTATTCTTAGCTGAGCCTGTTAGAGGGACATTGGTGATGGAGGGGTTTTAACAGCAGGGCACAAGGTTATAGAGCTGTAAAGGGTTCAAGCTTGTCAGTAAGAAAGATAAACAAGCTCCTATGCTGCTGGTAAGACACAGCAGAGATTAACGTCTCCATCCCGGCCATTGCTAGAGCAGAGAGAGGTAGTTGGTAACCTACAAAAGCTTGTGTTCACAAGCAGAACATAAGAACTGCTCAAGCTCTGAAAGGAAGCAAAATCAGAACAGCATTTATTTGGTAATAATCTTTGTTTACCTTTAAATACATGTTTAAAGCTAATCCTTGTGGTAAGGACGCACCCTTTAGGCCATGTTCACACGGCTTATTTTGGGACGTAATTCAGTCCGTAATTATGCGCCGACGTGCACCAATAACGGGCTGAATCCGTCCTAGTAACTACGGTAATGCACAGTTCTTTATTAGAGAACTATGCATACGTCTTCCTCTCCCTGTCGGCGAATACGCCGAGGGGGGAGATAATTGACATGTGAATTACTAGCGGCGTATACGCGCCGTAGGGAAAGATGTCTATGGGCCGGCGAAGTGCCGGCCCCCCGCTCCCTCACCCGCTCCCGCCCCGCCCCCGGCCACACGGCGTAATTGCGGGGCGGAATTACGCCCTGCATTTAAGCCGTGTGAACATAGCCTTAAATTATTGGTGAATGACATTTGGGTAATATTAGACATTAAATTCCCAAAGATGTGACGTACTTCACTCGCATGACCATGACTCAAACGTTACCTAAGCAGTCACATGTCTGCATGTATGACAAGTGTCCACAGAGAACAGGGGCAGAAACCCAAACTTTAAAAAATCATGGAAAAACCCTTTAGGTAATAGCAGCATATTTTGTATAGCCCTTTTATTTCAGGCTGTCTTGAGGCCCTTTAGTAAAGATACACTTTTATTATTTGTATTACTATCAGACTTTCTGATAATCCAGCACTAGATCTTAATAAAGGGGTGCTCCTTCCTAAGACATTTATGGCGTGTTGAACAGATATACCATAAATGTCTGATAGGTGCAGCTCCCACTTATGGGACCCATATCTGTCATGAATATGGGCCCATGAACGTGTTCCTGCAAAACAGAGAGGGGGCTGGGTAGGTGCAGAACTCTCTGTTCATGTCAATGGGGGTTCCAAAAACAGCCAAGCACACCCCTTGACCGTACTTATAATTGCCATAGAACAGCATGGAGAATGCCATGCAAGCCACCAATGTCAGACTGGGGTGCCTGGGGTTCACCAATGGAGGTAATTCTTGGGACCTACCCTACAGCTACTGTAGTAGAAAGACAAAGATATGAACCAGCTCTTGAACTCATTCACAGGCAATCATGTTTCAGGGCTTCTTTAAAAACAATCCATATTTATTGAAACAAACCCATATAAGTAAAAATAGATACTTCCGTGCACATACAGGAGACCTCCAGTGCAGGCTTGGTCATGCGGGTTTGCGGACCGACGCGTTTCGGTTCACATGACCCTTAATCATGGTACAGCTGTTACTCCAACAACCCCACATACCCAACAATACACAACATGATGACGTAATGCCTGAGACCAAGGTCTCTATTACAAAACACATAATAAAACCACAATGCTATATTAAAACATGATGACATAGCCGCAACTTTTAGTAATAATGATACTGAATATCTTTAGGGACCCTCGTATCGAGGTGGAAAATCCACCACGCCTCTCTCGCTAGGAGCGTCCTATACATATCTCTTCCCCGTGGTGAGCTCAAAATTCGTTCTATTCCCATTACCGAGTATAAGTGCAAATCACCTCCATGCACTTCCGAAAAATGTTTTGAGACGGCTGAACATTTAAAAAGATCAACTTTGCCAGCATCAGACAAATGCCGTGGAATACGTATTTTCATTTGACCAGTACTGCAACCTACATACTGTACTCTGCACGCTTTGCAACTGACTAGATAAATAGCATATTTTGTGTTAGGCCTCGTTCACACGGCTTATTTCAGAACGTATTTACAACGGATTGCCGATGTAAATACGTTCTGAAATCAGTTGAAAATCAGTTGCAAATAAGGGTCACTAAGTGTGGGAAGTATTTGTAACTGATTTCCCGACGGATTCACCATCTCCAATCATTGTAGGTGGTGAATCCGTCCGTAAATAATTGACATGCACATTGTTTTTCCGTCCGGATTGCCGTCGTCAATCCGCGGCGGCAATCCGGTACGGAAATACGCGTCGTGTGAACGACGAGCAGTATTTTCTATTGAAATCAATAGAAAATAGGCTGTGACTTGTTTCTGACTGATTTGCCGACGGATTGACGATCGTCAATCCGTCGGCAAATACGCGGCGAAATAAGGGGAGATAAAGTTAATAAATGTTTCTATCTCAACAGTTTTATTGTTACTGAATGAAGTGAATGTTTTCGTTTTCTCAACATAGTTGCATGTAGTGCAGATTCTGTGTTCACACCCATAGAAACCTGCATTTCCATAGCCAATTCTGTGATATTTCCACACTAGACACACATAAGCTTGGTGAGATACAAGATCCTATACTTGGAGCCTTAGGGCTTGTTCACACGACGTTTTGGATCCTTTTTATGGATCCGTTTTTGAGTTGTGAAAAGCGCATCCGGAAAGCGGATCCGCAAAACGCAACAGTTGATACTTTATTTGGATCCGTATTGTATACTTTTGGACTTGCGTTTTATATTTCCGCTTTCCAGATACGTTTTTTGGGAGGGGGGGGGGGGGGGAGTATCTCTCCCCCTCTTTTCTCTCTCTCTCTCGGCCCGACCCATTCATTTCTCTCTCTCTCTACTCTCTCTCTCTTCTCTCTCTCATCTCTCCCCCCTCTCTCTCTCTCTCCGCCCGACCCATTCATTTCTCTCTCTGCACCGCCCAGCAGCGGCCGCACGGCCGAGCCCAGCAGCACCTTACCCCCCCAGCCATCCATCCATCTCCCTGCAGCACCTCACCTCATCTCCCTGCAGCCGCCGCTCACCGCCGATCCCCGTCCAGCCTCCCACTGCGCTTTTCGCATCCGCTTTGAAGATGCTAAGCGCCGCTGATGCGTACCCGGAGTGTGGAGCGGTTTTGGACAGGTGCCAGAAGCGGACTCCATTACTCCCTATGGGCTTATACTTGCGTAGAACGCAAGAAGAATTGACATGTCAATTCTTAAAGCGGATGCGAAAAGCGCAGCGCAGGAGAGCCCTCAAAAGCGCATCGCCGATCTCCCGTGGGAACAGCGATGCGCTTTTGCCATTGAACTCAATGTTAATCACACTGACAATTGTTAGATCCGTTTTGCAGATCCGTAAGACGGATCACAAAAACGTCGTGTGAACAAGCCCTTACGTGACACAAACCTTACATTTTTTAACACCTTTTTTACTGATTGATTCACATACAATATAGGCAGATGTGTTTTAATTATATTTACAATTTTACTAAACTGCTTGCTGTAATTAGTAGAAAACGTGATTACATCACCTCCAACTTGTTGCTCCTTATGTTTATTGCTTTTCAAAAACAAATCTGACCTCTTTACTTTGCTGACCTTAGTCCTGGCATTCTCTAATTGTTGTTGTGTATACCCTCTGTCCTGCAATTTTTTGCATACTATTTTTTGTTGTGAATCAAACTCTTCTGATGAAGAGCAATTACGCTTAATTCTTGTTAATTCTCCTACTGGGATGTTTTTTTATTACATGCGGTGGATGACATGAATCTGCTCTTAAAATAGTATTTCTATGCATAGGTTTAAAAATGGTGTTATGTTAATCTCTCCGTCCTCACTTACTGATAATGTAACATCCAAATAATTGATAGAATCAGTTTTGTACTGTACAAAATGATTAACCAGATTATGGTCCCCCATCCAAATGAAAACCAAGTCATCAATGTACCTTGAATACCATTTGATACAATGCATGAAAGGTTGGCTAGGGTCAAAAAGGAATCTCTCCTCCCAAGCTGCCATATATATGTTCACCCTACAGCTACTGTACACCCACTTGGCTGTGCCTAGAACTCCCATGGATCAGAACAGAGAGCACTGTGCAAGTAACAAAAATGTCACACTTGGGTGCCTGGGGCCCACCAATGAAGGTAATTTTGGGAAACCCCAATGGAGGTAATTCTTGGGGAAACACCAATGAAGGTAATTCTTGGGGAAACACCAATGAAGGTAATTCTTGGGAAAAACCACTGAAGGTAATTCTTGGGAGACACCAATAGAGGCAATTCTTGGGAAACACCAATGGAGGCAATTCTTGGAAAACACCAATGGAGGTAATTCTTGGGAAACACCAGTGGAGGTAATTCTTGGAAAACACCAATGAAGGTAATTCTTGGAAAACACCAATGGAGGTAATTCTTGGGAAACACCAGTGGAGGCAATTCTTGGGAAACACCAATGGAGGCAATTCTTGGAAAACACCAATGGAGGTAATTCTTGGGAAAAACAAATGGAGGCAATTCTTGGGAAACACCAATGGAGGCAATACTAGGGAAACACCAATGGAGGCAATTCTTGGAAAACACCAATCGAGGAAATTCTTGGGAAACACCATTGGAGGTAATTCTTGGGAAACACCAATGGAGATAATTCTTGGGAAATACCAATAAAGGTAATTCTTGGCACCCACTCTTCAGCTGCTGTACACTCAATTGACTGTACTCAGAATTTCCACAGAACAGAATGGTGCACAGCACACAAGCTCCACCAGTGTCAGACTGGGGTGCCTGGTGCCCACCAGTGGAGTTCATTCATAGGGCCCACCATACAGCTGCTGTACACCATCTTGGCTATGCCTAGAACTCCTGTAGAACAGCATGGAGAGCAATATCAGACTAGGTGCCTGGGGCCCATCAGTGGATTTGATTCTTGGAGCCTACACTAGAGCTACTGTACACTCACGTGGATGTACTCAGAACTGTCATAGAACAGAATGGTGAGCAGCACACGAGCTCCACCAGTTTCGGACTGGGGTGTTTGGACCCACCAGTGAAGTCGACCTTTGGGGTCCACTCTACAGTTACATAATAACATGACTTGCTTTTTACTTCACTTTCTTTGCCTTTCTTTCACTTTCTTTGCTCCAGGCCTGCCATGTCTAGAGGCCCCTCGAGTCCAGGGTCCCACCGGAGGTTACCATTGCTCCTCTGTAGGCCAGTCTGAGCCTGAGCTCCTCCTTCTCTCCATTCTGCATGAAGACTCTCAGAGGCCCATTCTCATGAGAGGTGGGACCTGCACCTATCAGACATTTACGGCATATCCCATTGATATACCATAAATGTCTGAGATCGGAACTGCCCTTTAATGCCAGAAATAGTACTGGTGTTATCCCCTCTGCTAACATTTATCCTCATTATATGACTTTATTCTTCTTTTGGGTTTCAGCTGCCATACAGCTATACATTGTTTAGTTAGAACCTAGTCCTATCTTATCGTGTTTGCTGATTGGCGTATTTCAAGTAATGAACGACGAGGCAAAGTAAGGGAGGAGGGCAAAAGGGGTAGGGAACTGACAACGCCTGGACTCATAGATAGTGAGGCTGGAGTCAGAGATAGCAAAGAGCCTCTTGGCTGGGAATTAGAAGGTCCAGAAGAGAGTCTACCATACATCACAGGTGGGGGTTACAGGCACCTTCTAAGGTGGAGCGCCCCTACATTGTGGCATCATGTTCATTAAGGTGAGTGCCAGCAGTGATGGGATACCTGGGGGTCTGATGAGTGACAAGGTTGAAGGCGTTTTTTGAACTTGAAGCTACCTTTCCGCATGAATGAATTATTCCGTATCCAATGACAAACACTCAGACTATAAAACTCCATCCGCAGCTGGTCCCTGGTAGATCAGGAATCATTTCCCTTGTTTTACAGCTGATATAAATTATTGCTATGAGGCTACAAAAATACTTTGTTGTCACTTATTTCTTCACGTAAGATTAAACAAAATTCAGCTATGTGTGGAGAAAGTGGCTGATCTTATAATAGTCCATGCCTTAAAGGGGATGTCTAGATATTTCTGCAACTTTCTAATATGCTTTGTGTATTCTTTGCCATTATTAAGATCTCTATTTGCTGTCAGTGAATTAAATCATTTATACATCTGAAGGCTGCAATGCCCGTCCTAATCACATGCAATTGCTATCCATGCAAGGTTACTCACACTGTGGTTCATCTGTTCACCATCTGCACCTGTGGTCAGATTGATAGGGTTCAGCCTATGAATATAAACAGAAATGATTCAATTCACTGAAAGCAAGCGGAGAGGACCTGAAATAAATTTTTGTGACCATAATCAGACATTAAGCCAATGTACATGGGCACTGGATAACCACTCCTGTATTAGACTTTATAAGCTGATCCTTAAAGGGGTTGTCTCACTACAAGGATTGCTTTTTATGTTAAAGATCTCACAAAAACAAGTCACTTTGCAATATGTGTCCATTAACAGTGTCCTACCTATAGATATCCCCTCTTGTATGGGCTGCATCAGCTCCTCAGGTCGCTATAGCTACAAACCTGTTTGATCTCTCCTGATAGGCTGCCAGCACTGGTTACTATAGCTACAGACCTGGCTTCTACTGCAGCCTAGTAGAAGCCAGTAAACACGCCCCTAAATTCAAAATGAAACCAATAAAACAGGACTGAGGTAAGATGAATCAATGGAGTGAGACAACCCCTTTAAAGGGGTTGTCTTACTTTAGACCAGGCATCCTCAAACTGCGGCCCTCCAGCTGTTGGGAAACAACAATTTCCATCATTCCTACTTTTATAGATTATATAAATTCACGATGGGAGTTGTAGTTTCCCAACAGCTGGCGGGCCGCAGTTTGAGGATGCCTGCTTTAGACATTGATGACCTATATAGTATAAAGGCGCAGTTGTCACCTTTGGGTGATGAAAAGAACGAACCCTGCAACCTTTCTATTCTTAACCTCTCTGCTCAGCTGTACTAAGAACTCCCATTGATTTCAATTTTAGAATTCAGGCCACCTATCCATTCAGAATGGAGGGGTTATGGGGATCGTTCTCAGGTTGCAGGTCCCAGAGATGAGACACCTATCCAACATTGATGGCATGTGCTAGTGATATGTCATCAAGGTCTGAAGTGAGACATCCCCTTGAATTGTTCAGAGATGCTGGAGATGTTTGGCAGCCGCTTATGCTCCCCAGCTATATGAAATTCCAAACTTAGTTATCAAAACTGTCTAGCAGTAAGGGCTTATCCCCACGGCAGGATTTTTTGATTTGAAAGCTGTCTGTAAACCGACTGTCAACCATCCTGATAGACTTTAATAGAAAATCTATGCAGCAGTCCCCACTGAACGGATTTTCTGCCACGCGTTTTTTTACACCGGCGGCGTTCCTAAAAACTTAGAACATGTTCATTCTTCCACCCGGTTTTCGGGCAGAGGATGTACATGTCAGTGGTTGAGGGGGACGGGGAATATGCAAACCGTGGATAGAACCGTCCCCCAAAACCACATACAAGACGTCAAAGTGCTGGCCGGACTCTTTAATCACAACCCGGACGGTATTTTCTTACTGCCGTGTGGCCGTCTCTAAGAGTATGTTCACACGGCTGAGTTGGGCACTTATTTTCGATCGTCTAAATCAGATTCAAATACTCATCTGAAAACTATCTCAAAATATGCAGTTTTCAGTCAAGTTTTTGTGGAGGATTTCATTAGGTTTTTGAAATGCGCTTTTTAGGTGTGTTTATTAATGTTTTTTTGATACGGTTTTTATTCTAACATTCAAATCTTGTGCCATGGCGGTTTTTGGGAGTGGATCCACGTCCAAATACGCAACATGTCCCAAAATGTTAGCGCTGTTTTTTTTTTGGTCTATTTTGCGGCAAAAATACTTTTGACGCCATATTCTCAAGGAAAATGAACTGTCGTACACCAAACTAGGCGAATTATCCACCGAGCACGACACATTGTAATGCGCCTAAAAAGGCGCATTACATGTAGTAGCAATGATACGCTGTGCGCATCCATAACGCAATGCGCCTATTGAGGCGCATTACATACACTAACAATGATTTGTTATGCGCCTCTGTTGCGTAATGCGCCTTGATAGATGCATTGCATATGCAACACTGATACGCTATGTGCCGTGACTGCACAATGCGCCTTTTTAGGCGCATTAAGTTTACTATACAAGGTATATTTGATGCTAGATTTTTGAAAAGATCGTACTTTCAAGCGCACTTTACACTGATTAAATTCACCTACAAACTGCCGCGGTGACGCCACTTTTTGAACATGTCGCACTTTGTGTGAGGCATTTTGGACGCTGTTTTGAAGCTCTCCATTCTATGTCTATGGGAGCCGGCATAGAACGTTTTAGAAAGTACGCGATGGCCAGCGTATACTTCTAAAACACACGGCCTATAGCAGCGCGCACAGTATGCACCGCTAAACGCCCCAAAGACGCTTTGTGAACTCACCCTAAAACTGTCTTTGTTGCCCATAGCAACCGATAGAGTTCATCTTTTATTTCTTACACTATTCTGGAAAAATCGGAGCTGAGCTCCGATTGGTCACTATGAGCTCTGATTGGTCGCCATGAGCGCTGATTGGTTGGTATACTCAACAAGGACAGTCTTAGGGTATGTTCACACTTTGTAATTGCGGCGTGCATTTCGCCGCGATTACAGTAATTCATGGTTCTCATAGAGAACTTTGAATTACGTGTCATCTCCCCCGGTGTACAATATGATTGTATTGTACGCCCGGGGAGAGAAGTGACAGGTTACTTCTTCACGGCACTTACGCGCCGCTGATAATAGAGTTGGATGGGGCCGGCCGGATCAGCGCGTACTTCCAAAACACACGGCGTACCGAGGCGCGTACAGTATGCGCCCCAGTATGTCGTGTGAACATACCCTTAGGTGCTTTCATACGGTGCATTTTTGTGCATGAAGGCAGAGCAATTAATAATGTACATTACTGCACATAAAAACGCATCAAAAACGCATCAAAAACCGCACCAAAAAGGCACCGTGTGAAAGCACCCTTACTGCTTGACAGTTTTGATGAATGAGGCCCAATCTATTAAGCTGAACACGTTAAAAGCCACTTTTCCATGAAGAACTTTTGGCTAGCTCTCTAGGGTTGATTTATGCACACCGGTTATCAGAGTCTTACAGGAGTGATGAGGTCACTGCATAGCCTTACAGGGGTTCACCCGATGATTGCAGGGGTTCTGACTACTAGAATTGCCCCTCCCTCAGCGATGAGTTACTATCGATAGCTGCCATCTGCTTGGAGTCAACAAGCGGCCGGGGTTTTCCCTGAATACTCCAGAGCCGCGTCCACCCCGGCTAATAAAGGGGAACCCCAACAAGACAACTACTAAAAGTGAATACATTCACCACTCTGATTGGGTGTCAAAATCATACAAATCAAACGTCAGCTGCCTGGGTATAAAGCGAATAGATGAATGCTTTACCAGGCAGGCACTTGCCATGGATATAGTGTAGACAATATATTACATGGAGGTTAGCAGTATTGGGGTCACACAGGTGGCTGCACAGCCTGGGCTATATATATTACTATACATCTGTCACTGTATTGAATCGCTATGGACGGTTTCTGTTCTATATTATTGCAATGTGTCATGGTCTCTCCCTCCTCCCCACCCGCTTTCTTGTATCACACCAATAGTCCTCTTATCACATATAGGCAGATCATGGGTGTGGTCGTAGTCCGTGACACTGCACTGTGACATGCGAATGTCTGTCACTGGCAAATAACTAATGCTAAATTTTGTTTTTTTTTTCGAAATGATGTTTAAAATATTTCAATTTAACAAAAATGCTGCAGGGGCGCAAGTGAATTTTCCTATAGACAGCGGGTGGTGTTACTATTTGTTTTAATGGCTTTAGCCCTATTCCCATACAATGTAGCAAGTGGCAGATACTTTCTACTCTGAGACAGTTGTCACATTCAAATCCCATAGTTACTTTGTTGCCCTTTGAAGATAGAAAACTGGTGTACAGATCATTTAGTGAAAGGGATAGGATTTTGGTTATTTTTCACCATTTCGGCTCCGTCCACATGACGTGTATTTCAGGTGGGAATCTACGTGTATTTCGTCTTAAAATACTCATCTAAAACTAAAAGTAAATCATCCCCAATGACCTCAAGAGAAAATACGCGATGTAGTTTATACAATGTAATTGAAGGAAGAAGCCAGCATCCACTTGAAATATTGGAAAGATAAAATCCACTTTTATTCCAAAATGATTAAAAACAGGCACTGAACATGTAGATGATGAAGAGCAACAAGTGCATGGCAGTAAGAGAAACGGAGAAGTGGTCTGGCTCACGCGTTTCGAACACAAGTGTTCTTACTCATGATACTGTATTTTCGTTGGGCAGTTTTTAAAGGTAAAAATACTTAGAACGTGTTCGTTCTTCCATTATATTCCGCATGGAAAATTTATCATTGAGGTCAAGGGAGATGGCTAAAAACCTAGTGTAGGAGGCGTCCAAAACCCAATAGAGATAAATGGGACTTGCCGGAAAAAATTACCTAAATCCACTCTCTGAAAACCGCATTGATGTGGTTTTCAATAGAAGAATCTGACGAGTAAATTTTATTCGTCCACTGAACATACCCTTAGGGTGCGTCCCCACGGCAAGGGACAAATACCGGTCGGTTTATCCAACCGGTATTTGTCCTGTTTTTGTGCCGTCGCCACGGCCGGAGGGGGGGGGGGGGCGCTTTTCTCCGCGATAAGCGGAGAAAAGCCCTCCCTCTTCACATTCACTTGCACATATTCCTCCTGAAAATCTGATGGAAGAATGTGCAAGTACAATGTCTTTAGGGCGGCCCGCGGGCGGAAAAACTGCCTGGCGGAAAACCCGTGCAGTGGGGACTGCTGCACGGGTTTTCCATAGAGCCCCATTGTACTAATTTTCGACCGGTTTTTCAGACGGTCTGCAAAACCGCAAAGCACCTGAAAAACCAGTCGAAAACTCGTGCCGTGAGGACATGCCCTTAGGGTGACTAATGATAGTTTTTTTTTATTGAATAAAACTATTAAATAAAAGTTATATATTAAACAGAGCTTTTCACATTGAGAGAATGGGTTTAAGTTTGCTTAAGGGAATAAGTGTTAGACATTTTCCTATGTTTCCATATAGAAAATTGTGCATGAGTTAAATAAATTGGGTGAATTAAACTACATCATCCATGAGGAAAAAAAGGTGGTAAAAAATGGCGCGCAGAGAGGTTTTGCATAGGGGTTTTTGCTGTTTTTTATATTCTAGACAGCACAGCATGCGGCTGGAGATTCTTTTTATAGCTTGCAAAAAGAAAATCTGTTTGACTCCTTCAGCCTAAACCCTTGATATTGGTCCAGACAGAACATCACCAGTGACCAGACAGGGTAGTAGACATGGTAGCTGCCAGGGGCCCCATATCCACTCAGATAAATGTCCAGTTATTGATGACTGTGGACAATGGAAAATTAAATACAGCAAGTTTTACTATGAAGCCCAGGGCTAACCCTGCTGTGTGCTTTTTTTCCTTTTTTTCCTTCTTTTTGTTATCCCTGTACTGTGACATCACTTTGTCCGTTATCCCTGTACTGTGACATCACTGTGACCCCAGTACTATGACATCGCTGTGTCTTTTAACCCTGTACTGTGACATCACTGTGACCCCTGTACTATGACATCGCTGTGTCTGTTATCCCTGTACTGTGACATCACTGTGTCTGTTATCCCTGTACTGTGACATCACTGTATGCATTACCCCTGTATCACTGTGTACATTATCTTTGTGCTGTGACATTACTGTGTACTTTCTCTGTATTATGACATCACTTTGTACATTATTTCTGTACTATGACATCACTGTGCATTCTATTTTGACATCAATGTGTGCATTATCCTACTACTGTGATGTCACTATATTCATTATCCCTGTATTATGACATCACTGTGTACATTATCCAAGTACTGTGATGTTACTTTGCATTTTATCTCACTTTTTTACACCAAGATGTGCATTTTACCACTACTGTGATGTCACTATATTCATCATCCATGTAATCTGACATCACTTTGTACAAATCGAACCATATCTGAGCCACTACTTTCAAGTTGGCCTGAATCAATTTTTGGCCAAAATCACCCAAAAAAATATCATCCATGACCATAAACCTAACCCCAAACTGGGGTCAGGGATTTTTAATGCCTTAAAGGGGTTTTGCCACAAAGTAAAATTGACGTGGGAAGTTTGTAAATTAAATAATAAACATTTTCACCATTCATCATTATTAAAATGTTTTTGTCTTTGCTGCTCCTTTAGTGATCCATTGTTTTCAGTTCGTCTCCAGGAGATAAGACCAGGGCTGAAAGCTTCTCAGTCCTGGTCGCACATGCTCAGACATCACCTATCCTCTCAGGCAGTTACTGAGTGTCCAAACCCCAGGTGCTGTCACTCTACTCCTGTCCTCTGTCCTCCTTAGTAATTAGTTAAACAGTGCAAATAAATTAAAAAAGAAACCTCAATCAGGTCTGTGCATTGATAAAGAGAAAAAAAATCCACAGGTTTGGTTCCTGCAGGTATTTGAACCAAGGACCCTTGTGCCTGGAGGCAAAAAGTTTTACCTCTGAGCTACAATGTAGCTACTCACAGCTCCTTACATAAATAAACCTTTCTTTGACTACAAAGAGGAAAGGCCTGGTGATGTCATCTTGCTAGGTCACATGATATGTAATTCAAACAAATCCCACACGCCCCCTTCTGAGCACACAGAGCTGAAGAGCTGATGCAGGAGGTATGAAATGAGATCGTGGCAAAACCCCTTTAATTTACCAGTCCCTGTTGCATGTAGTCCCACAGTGCTTATGCTTTGATGTCACTTCCAGTCTCATGACGCTTCCGTCACCACATTATGGTACCTTATGGTGACTTAGAACCGGAAACTATATGGGTAAGTTCACACGGGCTAATTTCGGCACGCATTTGCACTCTAATACGAGCGAGATGCAAAATAGTTCTCGTAGAGAACTATGGATTACGCCTCCTCTCCCCGGGCGTACAATACAATTGTATTGTATGCCCGGGGAGATAAGTAACATGTCTATGGGGCCAACAGGCTGCTGGCCCCTCTGTGTTGTGGGAGGACCCGCCGATCAGCGCGACTCCCGAACACCCCGCGTAATTGCGGGGCCTACTGTACGCCCCGCAATTACGCCGTGTGAACATAGCCTATCAGATGTGACATCAGAATGCCAGCGCCGCAGGATCGGAGGCCACAGGGATCAGTATATTGAGTCCTGCAGGTCAGTAAAAAAAAAAAAACCCTAACACCAATTTAGGGTCAGGATTGGGGCTAGGCTTAGGGTTATGGTTAGGATTATGGTCAAAGTGAAAAAGTTCGGGTTCAGGATGTCCCAATTCCAAATTAGGTCAAACCATTTTTGAACCAAAGACAGATTCAATCAACATTAGTAAGAATATAAGCAACATTGACTCAGAACGTGATGTGAGTGGCCTCATGGTGTGAATTCATTGACAACTTGCTGTCAGGTTTGCCTAACTAGAAGAGTATAACCGGTTCTTTATACCTCGAAGTAAAGAGTCCCTCGGTCCCATGAGCCTGCTGTTATTACTAGGATAGGGACTTGACGTCTGCTCTTTAATTTCTACAAGGAGGAATGACTGTCTTGCAGGATATCTCACTAATTACTTAAATATGTATGGAGTAGTTTTCATCAGTTCCCTGCACAGTTTTTCTCTCAAGTAACAGATCAATGGATCCCCCAGGCTCTATAAAGGACCAGTCAGTCAAAATCTTTTCTTTAAGCACATTAAAACTACAAAGTAAAAACCGAAGTACAAAATAGAAAGTGAACAATGTCAATGGGGAATTCTGTGCAGTAATATGTGAATAATAATGGTGGCAGATTGCTCATAACCTTTTTAACTGTACTTAAAGGGGTTGTATCATTTCATTAAATGGCCTTCAGAATAAGGGGACAGTGGAAACAAGCAACTTTGTCATTAGCAAAGCTGTCTTGTTTTCACAGTCTCCCTTATCTTTGTTTTCTGTAAACACTGTTCCCCAGTGTCGGTCGGATTCCTCCTCCTTTCATTTCATTGGCTGACGGCTCTACTAATTTACATTCTGTCTGGCCCCCGGTCGTATTCACGGGAGCGCGCATTCCTGCCTCTCTCACTCAGAATAAGGGGCCGGCAGCATCTCACTCTGCACAGCCAGCAGCTGCACAGTAACACTGCAACTGCTTCTACAATCAGAAAACAGCAGAATTGTGCCTTGGTGCCTAATGCTGCTGTGTGTAAACATATAAGGGAGACAGATCTGTGCTGCTCTGGATGAGTTCATAGAAGACTGGATTCAACTGTATCAAACCTCCAGCTGTGAGAGGAGAAGAGATCAGTGCTCATAGAAGACTGTCTAGACTGAATGCAGGCCTGTGGTATGTAAACAGCTCTTACAAAATAAGACTGCAAAAGGAGAGGAACGACGCAGTGACATGTGGACTCAGACAGAGAGAGGGGAAAGAGCACACTGACTCGGGGAGCGAGCATGAATAGTGAAGGGGGGGATGATGTCATCCCCCTTCAGTTAAGAAACACCCAGCTGGGAGGGGAAGAAACGCTTCAAGCATAAAGATATCTTCAAGACATAAAGGATAAATAGGCTTTACTTCATATTCCACAAGTGACATAGAATAACGCAATAACACAAACGTAGTGTAATCAAAGTCTAAAAACCTGGTGCTGATTGGTTTGCGCAATGGCATATGGATAATATTTCCTTGAAGTCTCGCTCTGCATGGAGCCCACACAGAGAGACTGAGGACTCCAAGGAAATATTATCCATATGCCATTGCGCAAACCAATCAGCACCAGGTGTTTAGACTTTGATTACACTACGTTTGTGTTATTGCGTTATTCTATGTCACTTGTGGAATATGAAGTAAAGCCTATTTATCCTTTATGCCTTGAAGATTTTATCTTGAAGTGCTCTAGAAGGGTTGCGAGGGATTCCTTACCAAGGAAAACGGTGCTGAAAGTAATGAGTATTAAAAGGGATTGATTAGGCCAAGGGGGGGTTAATACATTCACCGGTTAAAAAGGAGACAATTGGCAAAGGAAGACCCTGAGGTAAACACAGAAACTGAAGAATGTTGTAAATGTGAAAAGTATAGTTATAAAGATTCAGAATGGTTTAGGCTTTGAGTGGGAAGAAGTGATTAGGGGCCAACCTGGAGATTGTGAGAGTATAGAAGCAGAGAAAATTAGATACAGGAAGAAATGCTGGAGATAGTAGAACGAAAGACAGGAACACACAAACTGATGAAGTGATAAATCCCCTTTAAAGGAATCCTCTGTTATGCCCAATGCATGGTCTAAGGGGTGGGGAATGGGGCAAAAGGCAACTGCATAGTAAGAGGATGCAAAAGATGTATTGAGCGGGCTCAGGGGCTGGGCCTGCTCCACACATGGGGGGTCCCAGCTGCAGTGTCCCTTGCAGCTTGTGGCCAATCAGGACTTGTCATGGGACCCTGGGTAGAAGCAGGCAGGGTCTGTAGCCATGTATTGGCCTGCTATTCCAGATAGGAGTTAGTTGCTGTTAGTGGTTCAAAGTAGTTACATGTTCCTGTTGTTAGTTGTTCCTCAGCCGGTGATGGAGCAGAGACAGGCAGAGGCCATTTTCAATGGGCCTGAGCAGAGAGCGGGGCAGAGGAACACTCACGGTAATTTGAGAAGTAAGAAACAAAGTAAAAGACAGAAGTGGAGAGAGGAAGTAGTGAGAAAACCATCAGCAAGGAGGGATATATACATGTAGAGGCTGACAGTGTTTTATAGTCAGTCGCTAGGTCCAGGATTCTTAGGCTATGTTCACACGGTGTATTTGCAGGGCGTAATTACGCCCCGCAATTACGCCGTGTGACCGGGGGCGGGGGACTGAGCGGGGGGGCCGGCACTTCGCCGGCCCATAGAGTTGAATTGCCAGCGGCGCGTATGCGCCTCGGGTACTTCACATGTCAATTATCTCCCCGCCCGGCGGATTCGCCGAGCAGGGAGAGGAGACGTAATCCATAGCTCTCTATGAGAACTGTGAATTACCGTAATGAATGGGCCGCTTTCGGCCACGGTAATTTGCGCACTTAAGCAGTAATTAAAGGGGGAGAAATACGGCCCACAATTTTAAGCCGTGTGAACATGGCCTTAGGGTTATGGGGAGCACCCAAATCTAATTAAATGTCACTTATGCTGGGCCTGGAAGATCCTCAGAGAAGTGAGGGCAGGAAACTGCTGTTTGGCTGTTATAGAAATGCTGCAGAAGCAATTGTAGTAAGTGAAGTGAGACAAGAGAAGTGTACCCCCTCCAAGTGCAATAATCTGTCAGGATTGTACCTAAAGTGTGTGTGCAATCTGTAACTGGACATCCTGCACTATAGAGCCATGAGTAAAGTCTCCCATGATCCCAAAGCTTCTGTGTTTCTGTAGTTCGACCAGGCTGGTAGCACTACAACTCCCAGCACACGACCCGTACGCCCACGTCATCATTATGCCACACACCTGGATTTAAAGTGCTACTTGCCACTGGCAACCTTTTACATCCTCTTGCCATAAGCATTAGGGTAAGTCCACATGACACACGTCAAAATACTTGTCATATTCTGAATCCTAAACCGCATCGTCTGACGAGTATTTTGACGCAGTTTTCAATATGGATTTTTGGTGGTATTTTACCCGCTGAATTTACAGTCAGAAAATGAGTCCCATTTATCTCTATAGGGTTTTGAGCGCGGATCCGACAGAAATATTTTGGACCATTTTTTGACCTGGAATCCGGTGGATTATTGAATATATTCTAAGTTTTTTGAAAAAATGCTGATTTTAAAATCCGTTCTGGTGTTATTGATGATCAATAGATGATGTTTTGGGGAAGAAGGATCAGGTATGTTATATTTCAATGCCCAATCTTTTTGTTTCCATGCAAAATACACCACTGCTAGAGGTGTCTAGAAGTGACTTGCTTGTCATTCTCCATTTAGAACATATGCACCCTCGGCTGAACGCAGTGTGCATGTGTAGAGCAGTTCTTAGAAATAGGGTTTGGCCAGCAGCTATGGAAAGTGAATTGAACTGTACAATCATAAAGGGGGATAACAGAAGGTCTGGCACCATGGAGCCGAATATTAATTGTACAGTAGTATTGTTTATACCTTTTATAGTACTATTTTACATTACTTTAGGCATTGTGGCACTGATACTATATATTATTTTTACAGTGTATGAGGGCGGTAACACTCAATAGCAGAGTTGTCAAACTTTTCAACAATAGCCACATCAGCATTATGGTCGCCATCAAAGGGCCATTATGCGTTATGTGGTCAGATGTTGTCTCAGATCAAGGGTTGTCTCACTACAAGGATTGCTTTTTATGTTAAAGATCTTGCAAAAACAAGTCACTTTATAATATATGTCCATTAACCCCTTAAGGACCCTGGACGTACTCATACGTCCCAGGGTCCCTAAGTGGCTTTGCAAGGGGATCGCTCCGCGCACCCCCCGCAAAGCCGCCGGACAGTTAGCGGCTAATAGCGTGCTGTTTAACCCTTCAGATGCCGCGGCAAAGATAGCTGTGGCGTCTGAATTAATGAAGATCGATGGCGCACACCGATCTTCAGGGCGATCGGCATCGCTGCAGCATAACTTCAGCGATCCGACACCCAGACATGGCAGCGGGGAGCCCTGTGAACGCTCCCATCACTGCCATGTCCTGGTTTGTCCCACTTCCGGCCGCAGACAGGAAGTGGGGAAAGCGCCATCTTGGTACAGTCTATACTTGTTACGCAATGCATTAGACTGTATTAAGATCGCGCACCAGTGGTAAGCACCCCAGGTGGACTCAAAGATACGTAAAAAAAAAAAATAAATTTTAAAGTAAAAAAAAAAATATTAAAAAGGTTCAAATCACCCCCTTTCCCCCTTTTTCAAAAAAAAAAAATAAATAAAAAAAAAAGTTACACTATTTGGTGTCGCTGCGTCCAAAAGTCCGATTTATAAAAATAAACATATTTATCCCCTACCTGAACATCATAGAAGAAAAAAATTCCAAAAAAGCCAAAATTGCTTTTTTGGGATTTTACGTTACTTAAAAATGGGAAAAAAATGATCAAAAAAGTCGCATGCATCCCATTGTACAATAAAAAAACACCTCAGCCCCCAAAAAAGCCCCCCCACTGCATTCATAGGGTTAGTACAAAAAAGTTATTGGGCGCAAAATAGGGCCGTGGGGCCAAATTTCAAAAATAGAAAAAAATTTTAAATTTTTTTTGGTACCAAACATAAATGTTTGGTATTCCGGATGCGTATCAACCCGTAGAAATACAGGTTAAAACATTATTTTACCGAATGCATTGTCTACACATGCATTAGACTGTATTAAACGATCCCGCAACTAGTGGTCAAACCCTAGGTGATCATATATACAGTCAATTAAATTTTTTGGGGCGGTTTCCCAGTATATTCTATAGTACAATGAATAACACCATTAGAAAGTACATCTTGTCCTGCAAAATAAAAGCCCTCATGTGTCTATGTAGGTGGAAAAATAAAAAAGGTATGGCTATGGGAAGGCAAGGAGGGAAAAACGAACGTGTCAACAAAAAAAAAACGCTGGGTCCTTAAGGGGTTAACAGTGTCTTACCTATTTCTAGATATCCCCTCTTGTATGGGCTGCATCAGCTCCTCAGGTCGCTATAGCTACAGACCTGTTAGATCTCTCTTGATAGGCTGCCAGTGCTGGTCGCTATAGTTACAGACTGGGTGCCCTCAGCAGCTCGTCACTGCAGGCCAGTAGAAACCAGTAAAGCCAGTAAATATGCCTCTGAATTCAAAAATTAAACTGAGAAAACAGAACTGAGGTAAGAGGAATCCTTGTAGTGAGACAACCCCTTTAAGGTAGTACAGTGGTCAGCCTCTTCTGCTGCGTTTCCTACCTTGGAGGTTGCTTTGGGTACCTGGGTAGGGCTGTCAGAGCTGTGACATCATATGTGATTTCTGGACACAGCAGTGTGGAGTTGCATGCTGGAGCTCTTAATTCAAGATGGTGCCCACTCCTTGTGCTGTAGTCACCGGCTCTGCCAAATGCTGGCTGGATTCTCCAGGAAAAGTAAAAAGATGGTCCTTCTGCATCCAAACCTTCTCTATCCATGACCTACAAAGCTCTCCATAACCTCTCCCCTCCATACTCTTGCTCTAATCTCCAGATACCTCCCATCGTGCAATCTCTCCCCACGGACCTTTTTTCTCTGTCTCCTCTCATCACCCCTCACAAAACCCGTTCCAAGACTTCTCCCCTGCTTCCCCCACACTGAACTCATTCCCCAAAACATCGACTCCCCCAAACTTTTACAGTTTCAAAAGAACCTGAAAACCCATCTCTTCAGGATACTTATAACCTATAATAACCCCCCCACCATACCCGGCCCCAAAAATGTCTGCCCACCCCTTTGTCTTCCCCCCCTTTCCCTTTAGTTTTAAAGCTTGTGGGCGGGGCCTCTCCCCCCCTTCTGTGTCAGTTGTCACTTATCGTTGCCATTGTAATTGTTTGACTTTGTTATGTATGTAACTCCCCTTGAATGTACAGCGCCCTGCAATCAATGGCACTCTAAAATAAATAATAATAATAATAATATCCCTGCTCACTGTGTATGTCTAAGCTCTCAGGGACCACATGGAATAACGTGGTGGCCGGACTCGGCCGACAGGGCTTGAGTTTGGTATTGTTCGACAATTGCTATTTAGGCAATTGTAAGAAACTATTAACCGGCCTGTGTATAGCACTGTTATTGGACACCGTACTTTAAAAGGGGTTTCGGGAAAAAAAAATCTTTTTTTCTTGTGCCCCTTGAAAAACAAATTCGGGACCCCTTTCTCTTTAACTTGTTGTTGTGCTGTTCCTCTGTTATTCCTTCTAGGAATGTATAACTGGATCTGTCAGATGGGCGTTACCATTTCCAGTCTTCAAAGGGCGTGTCCCTGCACACAGTGAACCTTTCGGCACTAATTGGTCAACATCAGACTGCAGGGGCACACCCCCCAGCTGACAGATTCAGTAATACATTTCTAGGAGGAATAACAGGGAACAGACAACACAGAGTTAAAAGAAGAGGCCAGAATTGTTATATCACAGGGAACAAAAGGATTTAGTAAAATAGACATTTCAGGATAAACCACAGATTCTCTTTAAATAAGAAGATATTCTTCTGGACATCCCCTTTAAGGATTTGATAATTAGGCACTGTGTGAAATTGTTCTCTGTGCACCATATGGTTGGGGGGTGCCAACAGAAGGTACCACACAGGACACCATCCCCTGTTTAAAATGCAGGAGAATTTTCTATATACTGTATTTCAATAAAAGGCTTCTATTGAAACAGTATGTAGATGCAGGAGAGTACTCTCCAGGTACATTAACAACTGTAACAGGAGTTTTTGGAGTATGGAAAGTGCCTGCATCATTTCCTGTACTAATGGAAGTGAAATAGTTATACCTGCCATAAAAAACCCTGCAGCGGAGCTCTGCATCTGCTGACTCCAGGGCTACTACAGGCTTCAAAAGCTTCCCAGAGAAACTCCATAGCACCTATTACAAGACAGCGCTTGGCTCAGCTTACTAATATTATTCTAGACTAGAAATACAGTTTGAAAACCTGATAGGACCATATGAAGATATACATAATGTCACACATAAAAGGGGAATTCCTTTAAACTGCATTGATAATAAAGCTTTGTTTTCCCAATAGAAGTCTCATACAAAGTGGAATTTCAGACCGACCAGAGAATTAATCAGCAAATTAATTTCATAAAAAGACACAAGGTCTCCAGCTGCTGAGACCCCCCCGGTGATCTTGTGGAGAAGCTGGCAGCAGGTGTTCAGCTTCCCCGCAAAAGCCCCCGCAGGGGAAAAATTAAAATGCATTTACATTTACATTTATAAATATCCATATAAGGGTGCCCCAAAAACAAAATAAAAAGTACCCTTTTTTTATTTTTTGGGCCCTTTAAAAACAAAAAGCTTTACAGTCAGATTTTTCCACGGATTCAGGTTTTAAAAACTGTAAAAATCCGACTGTGAACCATTCAAATAGACCTCAATTGAAAATTCGACTTATCTATATGGCTCTGATTTTCTTGAGGTTGGATTTCAAAACTGGCATTTTTACAAAAAATATTGGAACGTGTTCATTCTTTCTGTCATATTTTAGTTAAAAAAAAAAGCGTCCCAAACATTTTTATGGCGGATCGGCGTCCAAATTCTACCAGAGATGAATGGGAAAAAACTGACTCGGTAACAGCCCTACTGCAATATTTTCGCAATGTGCAGGGGAGTAACGGGGGGTGTGATCCGCTGGCCACCGGGCAATGGGGAAGCCCAGACAGGGAAGGAAACTAAGTAGGGCCCGGATTCACCCGACCCGCCCCAAAAAGGGAGGGACTTGCTGCGGCGGGAGTCTACCAGGTCGTTTTCCCCACTGGCGGGCTTGCCTGCGGTGGGGGCCCAAAACTTTTTGGGACTTTTTCAGTTTCCGTCAAAAGATCGTGGGCCCGGGGACAGGCAGAAGGTAAAACCCGGGGGCGGCTCTGGATCGAAAACGGGACAGGCAAAAAAGGGTAAAGGACAGGCCCTGGATCAAAAACGTGGCCCAGGCAAAAGGGGTTTCAGGGAGGCGGGCAAGATTGTGGTGTATAAACTTAAGGAAAGGGGGAGGTACACGGATAGACGCCTAGCTAGGAACGCTTTCCCCCAGGGGTAAAACAAAACAAAAGGACCCGGGCGAGGGCCGGCGGGAAGGGGGCCAGCCCAAAATAGGAGCATTCCCGGGAAAAAACCCCAATTCCCGGGCGCACTGCCCTTTTAAATTTCAAACGCCGGGCCGTTTGGCCCTAGGGCGGACCCACCCCGGGGGAAAACTGGGATTTGACTGAGCGGGGATGCCCCGGGGAAAGTTGACGCCGGGGGGGGACTGGGACAAGAGCGGCCCCCCCAAACCCCCAACGTGCAAAGGGGGCTCCGCTGGGAGCCGGAACGACCCGCCCGCAAACCAGGAGCAGAGGTCCAGGGGCGCCCCGTGAAAAGTCCCCCCCCCCGGGGCCCCCCTCTCTTACGGGTTTTCGAAAAAATTTTCGGATTAGTTTAACGGTTCGGGATATTCTCCTCCGGCCCCCCAAAGGACCTCTCTTCAGGCCCAAAAACCCCTTCCGGGCTCCCAGAAAGAAACCTTTTTCCCCCTCAAAACTCCTCATAGGCCAGGATCTCCTTAAATTTCAAAACTTTGGGGAAGCATCCATGGGCGGAGGAGGATAGATTTTCAGAGAAAAAGGGAAAGGGCCCGGGGGGTTTTTTAGTAGAGAGACGGGGAAAAAGATTTAAAAATTCCCCTCAGGGTGGGGAGGGGAGGGCCGGGGGTTTTTTGTAAAAAACCGAATTTAAAATCGGGGGAAAATAACCTCGAAGGGCCCCAGGAACTTTGGTCCCCAATTTGTGGGAGGGCAATTTTAAGACGGCCTAACTGGCCGACAGCCACCCCTTTGTCACCTGGGGAGAAGACAGGGGGAAGGACTTTTTCCCTTTGTGGGTTTGGGCTTCGTTCCCCTTGGGAAAAGCCGGAGCAAGTTTGGGCGGGTCTGGGCCCAGATGGCTTTAGCCTGAACCAGTGGGGCCCCCGAAAAAAACCCCGGGATGGAGACCCAGGGGAAAAGGGGGGCGGGGATGCGGGGACCGTAAAAAAAGTAAAAGGGGAGAGACCCCTGCGGATTCCTTACCCCGGGGGAAAGTTGAAACGAGAACTCCCCCCAAACCAACAATTGGCCCAATCCCCCTTTGGGCGGGAAACAATGGCGAAGATAACCCCCAAGCCCTTTGGTTTTTCTACTCCCCCCACCTGTCCAAAACCCGCCTGGGGGTTGGAAAGCAGACGGGGAAAGCGGCATCCCCTTTTAATTTGGGAAACACATGGCACGCCAGAACTTGGAAACAAACTGGACTCCCCACCCCGAGACGATTTTGGCTGCGGACCCAAATGCAGAAAGGGAACCAAATCAGGAAAAATAGCTCCCCCCCAGGCGGGGGGGCCCGTTTGGCAGGCCCGCAGGGGGACAAAATGCGCCATCTTGGAAAACCCGATCATTAGTCACCCAAATGACGGTTTTGCCCCCGAAGGAGGGAGATCGTTTAAAGAGTTCGGCAATTTTGGGCCCCAAGGTTGCGCCCGGAAGGGGTTAGTGGGTTAGAAAAACCCTCCCCGGCAAAGGTGACAAGGGCCCCTTTTTTGGGGGAACGGGAAGAAAAAAGGCCTGAACAAAAATTTTTTGACCCTTGACACTCTGGCCCCCAAAAAGCCCCCGGGATATAAAAAGGGAACGTCTTTCGAGCCCCGGGGGATGCCCCGGCCACCAAGAGCAATGGCCCCAAATTTAAAAAAAGCGTCGGGGCGGAGAGCGGGGCGTACAGGCCCCCTGGGGGAACCCTTTCCGGAGGAAAAAAATTTTAAAAAACAGCCGAAAAAAGCGTTCCTGGGGGGAATTTAATAGCTCTGGTTGGTCCCCACCCCACCACGTCAAACCCCTGAAAGGGGTTCCCGCCTTGATTTTTCTTCCCGGGGGTTGGGCCGGAAGTGAATCTGGAAAGTCGGACCGGGGAGAAGAAAGCGCCCACCTACCTGGCGGGGGTTTAAAATTCCGCTGAGCCGTCTGGAGGTTTAAAGGGTTTTTTGTGGTCCGAATAGATCCGGGAGGGGATGGCGACCCCCTCCAAAAGGTAGCCCATTCTTCCCAAAAGCCATCTTAAAGGCCACAACTACGGTGGGCCTTTTCTTTGGAATTTCCTTTGGCCGGGAAAAACAACTTGGAAAAGAAGCCCAAAAACCCTTACGGCCCTTGCCCGTGGGCCCTTTTTTTGCGAAAGGATGGCTCCGCCCCCCCCACAGACAGGCATCCATTTCCCAAAGGGTGAAGGGTTTCGGGGGGCCCCGGCCCGCGAGAGGCCCAAAGCTTTGGAAAAAAGGCAGACTTGAGTTTTTGGCGAATGCCCCCTCACTTCGGGGGGCCCCAGCGCTTTTTGGGTTAGGTTTTTTTGGAACCCCCCCTAAGGGGAAGCCACTGGGGAAGGGAAAAGGGGGGAATAAATTGTCATAAAAGTTACAAAAACCCCAAAAACGTGTTTTGGCCCCGCAAACCGACGGGGCGGGCCACTGAAACCAAAAACGGCTGACAGCTTTGCGGGGATCCATCTGAAAGGCCTCAAACAAAATAATGCCCCCCCAAAAACCCGGAAGGCGGTTTTTGGGGGAAGAGGCACTTCCCAAAATTTTGGGCATACGGGTATTATTTTGGGAGCCGCTTAAACCCACCTAACGGACATGACAATTTTTGGGCCCTCGAGGGTCAGGCGAGTACACCAAAATATCGCCCAGATGACCCCCCTTACCAGGTTTAAAAGATCCCAAAAAATTAAACCGGGGTTTCCGGAAGAGGGGCAGCGCTTTAACCAGCCCCCGAATGGCTTTTCCAGGTACTCGAATTTGGGCCGTCCCTGTGGTTGAAGGCCTCTTCCATTAAACCCCCCAGGGCGGTTTTGGGCCCAAAATTTGGGAAGGCCCCTCTTAGTCCAGTTTGGGGAGAAAATCCTTGCCCCTGCAAACCCAAAAAAACCCCCGTAAATCAAGGTAGGGGGAAACCCGGGAATTCTTCACTGTGATCTTATTCACCCCCCGTTAAACAATGCGGGGTCGCAAGGAACCTCCTTTTTCCCAAACGAAAAGAATCCTCCCCCCCGCGGGAGAAGGGGAAATTTTTCCGAAAAAACCCCTTCTGGAGTTTCTAAAAAAAAAATTGTACGGGACATGCTTTTTCCCCGGGAACGGAAAGGGGTAGCCCTCTGCCCCGAGGAGGGTTTGGTACCGGGGCAAAAGGTCAATGGGACAACCAAAGGACGATTGGGGCAAGGGCCCTCTCCCTGCTTCTCGGAAAAACATCAGATACCCGGGAAAAGGACGGGAAGACCCCTAGAGGCTTAATTTTGGAAAGAAAGAAGGGGCGGGCACCGGTTCAAAAGGTGCCACCAAACAGCGAGCCCCTTTACACCAGACCCCAACCCCGAGCCCTCCCCCCGCCCTCCCAGCCCCGAGCCCCCCCGGGGCAGGGCCTGCAGCCAGGGAAGCCCCCAAAAAGGGGGGCGAAGAAGACCTTGGAAACCATAAAAAGTTTGTCCCTCTTTTTTTGAAGTGCCCCTACTTGAGGAAAAAATTTGGCTCAGAAACGGAAACAAAATTTGGGGGTTCCCCGGGGGAAACTCCCACTGAGGAGGAAATGGGAAAAGATGTTTCTCCAGGGGAACCAGGGGAAGGCAGGGGTTGAGACACCGGGGCAGCGCCCCGGGAAAATTTTCCTTAAAGAACCGGAGTCCAAGAATCTGAAACTTAAAAAGGGGGGTCCCGCTTCATTCCGATCAGGCCCGAAATTTTTAAGCGGGGGGGGGCCCTGCCCCCCGCTTGGGGGATGCTTCCCCAAACAAGCCTAGGTTTTTCCCCGGTTCCCCCCCAAAGGGCCTTTGGGGAAGCAGAAAACAAGGAGAAATGATAAAGGGCTCCCGGGCAGTAGAGACTGGGTTTTTTTACGCCTCGGTTTTTTTCCCTTGCGGAGACAGGTGGGCTCTATCCACTTGCAGGGGCCTCTTCCAGGCGGGCCCTGGGAAGGGGAATCGGTGGGGGGCCGTAAAAACCCAACCTGCAAAAAAGAGATGGACGGCGTGAACGGGCGGGTTTCTTGCTCTTGGTTGAGCCCCTTTAACCCCTTTCCCTGCAAATTTCGGATGTCAACCCGGGGTTAGCCAGGTGGATTACCGCTTAAAGAAGAGGGAAAGGGCCCGGGGGCGGCGAGCGCACCCTTGTTTGGGGCTGGAGAGGCCTTTTTTAAACGGGCCCCAAAAAATGCTGAAATCGTTCCGGGCTACTCCGAGCTATTTGTGCAAAAATTGCACGGCGTAGTCCCCCACAGGAGTTTCCCGTTTGCATTTTTCCCCCCAGGGCGTTTTCGGCGACGACGCACGGGGCAGGACCCCTCGAAACATTTCCGGGAACTTATTAAAAAAGTCGCTATATTGGGGCCGTGATTGGGTCACCTGGGCCCCCACAAAGGAGTTCCCGGGGGCCAGGGGTTTCCCCCGGGAAGGAGACTGCCCAAAAAAAGGGCCCAAACCTTTTGGAACCCTTTCTCCCGGAAACTGCCCTGCCATGATTCCACATGCCAGGGGCACTGGGTGATAAAAAGCCCCTAAAGGACCTTGGAACCCCCCACAAACTTATCGGCATAAAATAACCGAGAGTTGGCCCGGACTGGACAACTGCCCCGGGAGGAACCCCCCGGGCAGCCGCCCTGCTGCTGCGGGATGGCGATAAACCTGCTGAAACCAGAGAGGAGAGTTCCCTCGGGGTTTTTGCGTTTGCGCCGATCTGTTTGGACGTTTGGGCCACAACGGGGGAAAATAACGGCGACACTTGGCAAAGACCCCCTTGGCGGGATCCTTTGGCCGATCCAACTGAAAAGGCGGGAAAGGAAATCCCCCGGGACCACCCATGCGAGGGTTTGGAACCCACGCCAGGGGAAACAATCAAAAGTAGGTCCCGGAAATTCACCAACCCCCCCCCAAAGGGGGAAGGGGGAACTTGCTGCGGCGGGAGCCTAACCAGGTCTTTCCCGGGCGGGCTTCCCTCCCGGGGGGCGGCCAAGGGTAAAACAATTACAGATTCGTCAGGCAAGCTCGTAGTGGGGGAAAAGGCAGAAGGTCAGGCCCGGGCGGTTTCGGGAACGTAAACGTGGACAGGCAAAAGGGTCGGGGACAGGCCTCGGATCGTAAACGGGACGGGCAAAGGTGGGGGCAGGGGCAAGATTCGGGGGCCCGTTAAACGTAGGCAAGGGGTACGGTAAAACGGAAAGGGACAAGACTAGGCTAGGAACGCTTTCCCCAAAGGGGTAAAACACACAAAGGGACCAGCGGGGGGCCGGCAGGAAAGGGGCCAGACCAAAAAAGGGAAAATCCCGGGAAAATCCCCCCGGCGCACTCCCCCCTTTTAAAAAAATTTCAAACACCCGGGGCCCCGTGCGTGCCCGGGGGGCTAGCCCAGCGCCGGGAGACGGGGAAACTGACTGACAGGGCGGGCCCGGGGTTTTAATTTTTACCCCGGCGGGACTGGGAAAAGAGCGGACCCCGAACCCGGGGCCCGGGACGGGGCTCCGCTGGGAGCCGCAGCACGGAGGGCCCCTTCCGCCCCCCCCCAGCCAAAGGTCCGGGGCGCCCTGACAGGGAAACCTTTTGGGGCCATGGGGGGACCGGGAAACTGCTTTTCAGGGAGAAAGACAGAAAAAAAAGACAGGCAGAAAGCATAAATTCCACTGGTGAGCTCTAAGAATCAACTCCAGTGTCAGCCTTAAGAATCAACTCCAGTGGTGGGCATCAAGAATCAGCTCCACTGGTGGTTTCTGGGAACAAACTCAACTGGTGGGCCCCATGAATCAAATCCACTGGTGGGCTCTAAGAATCAACTCCATTGGTGAGCCCCAAGAATCATTTCTACTGGAGGGACCCAAGAATCAACTCCACTGGTGGTCCCTGAGAATCAAATCCAATGGTGGGCCCCAAGAATCAACTCCACTGGTGGGCCCTGAGAATAAAATCCACTGGTGGGCCCCGAGAATCAACTCCACTGGTGGGCCTCGAAAATCAACTCCACTGGTGGCCCCAAGAATCAACTCCACTGGTGAGCCCCAAGAATCAACTCCACTCTTGGGCCCCAAGAATCAACTCCACTCTTGGGCCCCAAAGATCATCTCCATTGGTGGGCCACAAAAATCAACTCCACTGGTGGGTCCAAGAATCAACTCCACTGGTGGGGTCCAAGAATTAACTCCACTGGTGGGGGCCAAGAATCAACTCTACTGGTGGGTTCCAAGAATCAACTCTACTGGTGGGGTCCAAGAATCAACTCCACTGTTGGGTCCAAGAATCAACTCCACTGGTGGGGTCTCCAAGAATCAACTCCACTGGTGGGGTCCAAGAATCAACTCCACTGGTGGGGTCCAAGAATCAACTCCACTGGTGGGGTCCAAGAATCAACTCCACTGGTGGGGTCCAAGAATCAACTCCACTGGTGGGCTCCAAGAATCGTCCACTGGTGGGTCTCAAGAATCAACTCCACTGGTGGGCCCCAAGAATCAAGTCCACTGGTGGGGTCCAAGAATCAAGTCCACTGGTGGGGTCCAAGAATCAAATCCACTGGTGGGCTCCAAGAATCAAGTCCACTGGTGGGTCCCAAGAATCAACTCCACTGGTGGCCCCAAGAATCAACTCCACTGGTGAACCCCAAGAATCAAGTCCACTGGTGAACCGCAAGAATCAACTCCTCTGGTGGGGTCCAAAAATCAAATCCACTGGTGGGGTCCAAGAATCAAATTCACTGGTGGGCTCCAAGAATCAAGTCCACTGGTGAACCCCAAGAATCAACTCCTCTGGTGCGGTCCAAAAATCAAATCCTCTGGTGGGGTCTAAGAATCAAATTCACTGGTGGGCTCCAAGAATCAAGTCCACTGGTGTGCTCCAGGAATCAACTCCACTGATGGACCTTAAGAATCAACCCTACTGGTGGGCCCCCGGCACCCCAGTCCAACACTGTGCTCGTCTGTATTCAGGACTTCCATGGAAGTGAATATTAAGGGCCACGTATGTGCAGCCACCTGTCCATTTGCAGCAGCTGAGGCATCAGGTAGGATAGGTACAGGTAACAATACCCAAAAAGGAAAAGGAAAAATGGTCATAAAACTTAAGGCATCTACAGCACAAAAAACCTAAGAATTAAACTATATACTGAAGAGGGGAGGGACCATATAGAATATCCCAATGTGGCCCTATATGGAAAGGGACTATTATACCCTAACCTATCAGAATGAACAGGAAAATCGCCCCAACAAGGGCGTTCCCATCAGGAGCCTGATCCTACTAATGCTCACCCTAAGGTAACCCTATTGGTCCCATCCCGACATGTTTCGATCATCATATGATCGTATCATGGATGGTATGGAGAAGTGGGGGGCCAACCGGAAAAAACAACCCAAAATTACGTAGGGTAACTCGTTTAAGGCCTCGTTCACACGGCTTATTTGGGCACGGATTGGCGCCGTACTCCACGTCGGATTTGCGCTGCAATACGGCGCCAATCCGTCCCTGTCATTACGGTAATCCACTGCTCTCATAGAGACAGTGGATTCCGTCGCTCCTCCCCGCTCGGCGAAACCGCCGCGGGGGGAGAAAGGGACATGAACAGTAGTTACGGCGCGTAAAGCGCCGAAAACAATGCATTTGTCTATGGGGCCGGGGGCACGCCCCCGCCGTGGGTCCGGCCCCGCCCCGTCCCCCCCCCTTATTCACTGGCGGATTTGTGAGCTCAATACGGCCTAAGAGTATCAGATTTGAATAAAGAATGCCTTGTATGCGGCAACTAATGTATATACTCACACCGATCCAAAAGTGGAGGAATCTGTAGACAGTATGTGAGAAAAAAGGTACAGCATACCTTAAAGCAACCGGCAAACAGAAGTACAGGCATCTAGGAAAATGAGATGGGAAAGCCAAAACACAAGGATACCATACTGTTTAAAACTTATATATCATTAAGAAAGGAATCCATTCAGGTATAGACAACAATGCTAACACTTACCAAAAGAAGGTTATAAGTCACAGATAGCGTCCCTCACCCTGTAAGAGCGCACTAGCATCGGCTGGTGAGAGGAGACGCCGAGTGGGCGTGATGTTCAGCAAATAAAGCACGCAGAGTGGCGCCTTGATGACGTCATGGATGATGCGTCCCTGAGGCCGAGGTAGGGACAAGATGCGTCCCTAACAACGGCGCATGCGCAATGAGCCGCAGAGTTTCCCCTGTGATGTGCGCTCATAAAATGAAAATAGCAGCGCAGAAGAGGTTAACAATTGCGCATAGGAAGAAAAGAACCAGTATTTAAGGCAGAAAAGAAACCGAGTATACAAAGATAGATTTATAGAGCCAGTAATAAGAAGTACTAAGTCAAGGAAATGGCTAGAATAGAATAAAGTAGCCAGGTAAGAACTTTTAAACGAAATATATAGATGTTCAAAAGACACTAGGGACTAATTGACATAGATTGTCAAGATAGATAAAAAACAAATGATCTTCATAGAAAACTGCTGAAATCCTATTGTTCATTAAGATCATCAGGGGTTAGAGTGTTCAGTGTTTATATCCAAAAATATTCCCTTTGTAATAGGAGCTGATCAACATTTCCTCGTCTCGCAGTTGAAATAATCCGATCGATGCTGCACCAACGTAGCAGTTACCGCCATGTGCAGAATGAACATGGCGTGCAACAGAGGTGTCTCTTTTATGGCGGACATCACCTAAATGTTCCCCAATCCTCCGACGAAGTTGTTTTCCAATGTACATCAGGCCACACACATTCTATCAGACTACAGGAACTTACAAAACCTCAACCCTCACACTCTCTCTTATTCTCTTACACCTCTTTCTACCATATCCTCATTTAATGACCCAGACGCAGCCACCACACAATCACCGCCATCCTTGACTCAGTCGCTCCCCTCACACACAACAGAACCTGCAAAATCAACAGACGACCCTGGCACACACACTCCACTAAACAACTGAGGCGTGCTTCCAGAATTGCAGAACGCCGCTGGACGAAAACTCACTCCACCGACGACTTTGCCTCATACAAACAATCACTACATACATTTAAATCTGCACTCACCCTAGCCAAACAGGACTACTTCACCAATCTCATATCCTCTCTGTCTCACAACCCCAGGCAACTATTCAACACCTTTAACTCTCTCCTCCGCCCACCAGCACCTCCACCACCCTCTCTCCTTTCAGCAGACGACTTTGCCATTCACTTCCTACACAAGATCAACCTTATCAGAGAAAGCTTCAGCCCCCAGTCCCCAGCGCCTTCCTCTATATCTGCACAATGCTCTTCCCCCTGTTTTTCCCACACTTACACATTATAATCTTTCCTCTCTACTGCTCAAATCCAACCTCACCACATGTAATCTTGACCCGCTGCCATCACACCTTATCCCAGACCTTAGTGCTGCTTTCATCCCAGCACTCACCCATCTTTTCAACTTATCGCTCACCTCGGGCATCTTCCCTTTAAACATGCTACCGTCATTCCCATCCTTAAAAAAACATCCCTTGATCCCTCCTCTCTGTCCAACTATCGCCCCATCTCACTGCTCCCTTTTGCTTCCAAACTCCTCGAGCAGCACATCTACCTTCAACTATCCTCCCACCTCTCCTCCAACTCTCTTCTTGACCCACTACAATCTGGTTTCCGACCCAACCACTCTACCGAAACCGCCCTAACCAAGGTCACCAACGACCTAGCAACTGCCAAAGCTTCACGCCAGTACTCTGTCCTTCTCCTTCTAGACTTGACCTCTGCCTTTGACACTGTCAACCACTCCCTCCTGCTACACATCCTCTCCTCCCTCGGCATCACGGACTTGGCTCTTTCCTGGATCTCCTCATACCTTTCTGATCGGACATTCAGCGTCTCTCATTCTTGCTCCACCTCCTTCCCCTGGCCACTCTCTGTTGGTGTCCCCCAGGGTCAGTCCTGGGTCCTTTACTCTTTTCTATCTACACCCTTGGTCTGGGTCAACTCATAGATTCACATGGCTTTCATTACCACCTGTATGCTGATGACACCCAACTCTACATCTCCGGCCCAGATGTCACCTGTCTTCTCTCCCGGATCCCAGACTGTCTATCGTCCATTTCCTCCTTTTTCTCCTCCCGTCTCCTAAAACTAAATGTGGAGAAAACAGAATATATCATCTTTCAACTGTCCCTCCTCCATCCCTCCACCTGATCTCACTATCACTGTCAATGCCTGTACACTCTCACCTGTTCCGCAAGTCCGCTGCCTTGGGGTAATCCTCGACTCCGCTCTGTCCTTCAAACCACACATCCAAACGCTCACCTCTGCCTGCCGCCTCCACCTGAAAAATATCTCTTGCATCCGTTCATTCCTCAACTTCGACACCACAAAAATGCTGGTCCATGCCCTTGTCATCTCCCGCCTAGACTACTGCAACATCCTTCTTTGTGGCCTCCCATCTAGCACTCTTGCTCCCCTTCAAACCATTCTCAACTCTGCTGCCCGTCTTATCCACCTCTCTCCTCGCTCCTCCTCTGCCTCTCCTCTCTGTCAATCCCTTCACTGGCTTCCCATTGCCCAGCGAATACATTTCAAGTTGCTAACCATGACCTACAAGGCTCTCCATGACCTCTCCCCTCCATACATCTCTGCCTTAATCTCCAGATACCTCCCCTCTCGCAATCTCCGCTCCTCACAGGACCTTCTTCTCTGTTCTCCTCTTATCAGCTCCTCACAAAACCATCTCCAAGACTTCTCTCGTGCTTCCCCCGCACTCTGGAACGCACTGCCCCAACATATCAGACTCTCCCCCTCTCTCACCAGCTTCAAAAGCAACCTGAAAACCCATTTCTTCAGGATTGCCTATAACCTACAATAACCCTGCTGCCACTGTACTACCCACAAACACATCTGCCCCTCTCCTCCTGTCTCTTCCCTCCTCCTTGTAGATTGTAAGCCTTCGCGGGCAGATGTACCTCTCCCTCTGTACAGTATAATGTATTCATCTCATTATTGTACTCCATGACATATCATGATGGACCCTCTCTCAAATGTACAGCGCCATGGAATCAATAGCGCTTTAAAATAAATGTTAATAATAATAATAATAATTTGTCATTTTGCAATTGAGAAAATGATTGATATCATATTTTTTATTATTCGCACTGTCAGAGAAAGTGACAGATTGAGTAATAAAAGGGCAGAAAGAGCAATTCCCACAACGAAAAGACCTCTTGGGTCTTTGTAGCCAGGTCTCTTTCCTTGGAGTCACATAATGACTGTGGACCAAAAGGTCACGAATGTTCTCACCACGTCTGAAAGTCACTGACGGGCGCTCACCAATATGGTCTTTTAGATCAGGGTCCATTCCTAAAACACGCCAATGCCGATTTAGAGATTTTGGGGCTGCGTTGGCAAACATACCGATTACACGTATAGTTGAATCTTTTATTGTGTCACATGTATCTTTTGTTGTCAGAAGTTCAACCCAATTTTTTGACAAAGCATGCTGATATGCCTGCCTTAAAGTAAAGTCAGGGTACCCCTTGTCCAAAAAACTTTGCCTCAAGAGTCCTGCCTCTTTTTTGAAGTCACCAAGTTCTGAGCAGTTGTGTCTAAGACACAAATACTGCCCCCGAGGTATCCCTTTCTTTAGCGGGATAGGATGATTTCTTTCCCATTGCAATAATGAGTTAGTCGCTGTAGGCTTGCGATACACTGTGGTGGTCAAGTCCCCTGAGTAGTTCTTAAAAATTCTGACATCCAAGAATGCTAGAGAATCTGAGTTAAAGTCAAAGGTGAATCTAAGATTCAACGTGTTGATGTTGAGATGTTCTATCATTTGGACAAACTCATCTCTTGTACCATTCCATATTATGAGAATATCATCGATATATCTCAACCATAGCATTATCTTGTCAGAATGTGGGGGAGGATCGTCACCGAAGACAATGGAGGCCTCCCACCAGCCAAGGTACAGATTAACATAAGCTGGGGCACAGGCGCTGCCCATAGCTGTACCCCACTGCTGGTGGAAGACTCCCCCGTCAAACAAAAAGTAATTTTTGGTGAGAGTAAATGCCAAAAATTCCGTCACAAAGGTATTATGTGACTTAAATTGAACTCCCCTTGAGGACAGGAAACACTGTACCGCCTCTAGACCCAGATGGTGTGGGATCGAGGTGTACAATGATTCTACATCAATGCTAGCCAGTGAGGCCTCAGGATTGATCGAGAGACCATCTAGATGTCTTAGCAGGTCAGTGGTGTCCCTAACATAGGAGGGCAATGACTCAACGAAGGGAGACAAAATATGATCAATATAGATTCCGCAGTTTTGACACAGGGCATTTAGACCAGAAACTATAGGGCAGCCTTTCAGGGGAGTTGTCCCTTTGTGCACTTTTGGTAAGGCATAAAAAGTGGCTACTCTTGGAAATTTAGGATACAAAAAGTCATATTCAGATTTATCAATAAGATCAAGTTCTCTGGCTTTCGTTAGTAAGGCCTTCAGCTGTAGCTGAAAAGTGTTAGTGGGATCAGCGGTTAATTTACTATAACACGTTCTATCCATTAGAAGTGAATCACACATTTTGCGATATTGTGAATGATTGAGAATCACAATGTTTCCACCCTTAGCTGAGGGTTTTATACATAAATCACGATTTTTTAAAAGTTTGTCAAGAGCGAGGTGTTTAGACTTAGGGACATTAGGCCTCTTCATTCCTCTCATTTTCATCACATCTTTCAATACAAGGTCAAGAAATACATCAATGCAAAAGATGTCGCCTAATGGAGGCATCCTAGTGCTTTTAGCTTTTAAGTCCATAAACGGAACCTTACCCAATTCATTTTGGGGGACGTCAGCTAAGCCAAATAAAAGTCTGACATCTTCAAGCATATCTGGGAGAATCCCTAGTGCAGCACTTTCTCGCTTTTGTTGGAGAGAAAAATATTTCTTCCAGTGTATTTTGCGGGCAAATAAGTGGAGATCTTTGCACCACCTAAAAGAACTGAACCTAGTGGTGGGAACAAATGACAATGACCCCTCTTGATTAAATTAGTTTCATCTGAAGAACGGCTTATGCCAGAGAGGTTGATGATTTGGGTATTTTTGTTATTTAGTTCACGTGAGGTTAGAGGGGCAGATTTAAAACTCGATAGGACGGAGTGCTCACGCGTTCCCTTAGCTGGTACGTGTTGTGTCTAAAAAACGTTGGTTGTTACCCCTGTTGAATAAATGAGAGAGGTAATATAAGGCAACCCCTCAATACCAATATTTTTATAATAGTTTACAGAAAAGTTATGGATCACTGGAGTAAACTATAAAATATAACTTTTAATAATACCATTAAAAAAGGTAAATAGAAACTCAATAAGACCAATGCACTTGTATGTACTAAAATATAGAGATAAACAGTGGCCAACACTAACGCTGCCCCTATATATCCCTATACACTGACTGCCTATAAGTGAGAAATGCAGGGACAGCGTCCTGATAAGGACGACCCCGCCAGGAACCAAACTACATAACCCTAAAACACCCTAATAGTGACTGTGTTTAAAGTGAATATGTGATACTATAAACAAAAACCCGACGCGTTTCTTTCTCAAGATTAATATGAGAATTCCTCAGGGGTTAGATATATAATAACAAGGATCTCATTGACATTTTAGGTACAATGTCTTCCTTTAAATAAACGAGCTTCAAGAACATATGCCAAGCGTGATTTTAAATGCCATATACAGATTGTGAGTATTGTGCGTGTCTAAAAAACGTTGGTTGTTACCCCTGTTGTGAGTGGAACCCTTTGTCCCCCGGAATCGACCTTGTGATCTAGAACGTCTAGAATTGATATCTTTGTCAGAGTCCGATAGTTCCGTTTCTGAAGATGAAATATCAGTCTGTAAGTCTTTTGAAGGGTTTTTATTAACCAGACAAGTGTATGCCTTATTATCCCGAAAATCCGCCAAATCCCTTAGGAATTGGCGGTGTTTTCGGTCTTTAAGGTGATACTGAAAGCGTTCAATCTGAACCTGTAATGATTTTTCTTTTGACGCAAATTCAGGTTGACTCAAGAACTTTTGGATCTGATCAATTTGTTCCTTAAGTTTGGAGTTAAGTGTATCTAAGAGGAGTGACATGAGTTTCAAGGAGGAGAGGTACAGGTTCTAAAGGTGTATCCTGTGGATGTGTCATAACTGTCTGAGGTAGAAACACCCTTTTAAGCATGACCCATTTCTCATTTAAATAAATGAGCTGCATAAGGCCAGAACATGTGGGAACAATTCTCTAGTGGCTCATTGTGGTCATGCATCTATTTCCCTCAGGGACAAATTTTAGTAGAGGCAAAAGGGGTAGCAACACTGTTAGAGCCCCTTAACCCCAACAGCCGTGGCCCGCTCTAAACCTAATTGCTCATCACACACTTGATATAGTGTGTGGTATTATTATATATGTTGGTATTATTTGGAGTACTTGTGCACTGTTATGTGTTCACTGTATGGCTGTATTTAGGAGCCATATGGAAGTAATACATGGATACTGGATCAGCAGCACAGGAGCTTCTTTGTGTTTCTTACTGACAATCTTAAACCCTTTAGAGCACTGTAGCCTTGTGCACTGCTGTTTAAATCCCTCTGTCACCCAGGTCCCTTTAACAGGCTCAGCCAGGAATAGTAGAACTGATATGCCAATTACTGCTGTAGACCCACCCACAGCCTGAACAGGAAGTGAGAGCCTGAAGCTGGCTGTGGCTCTGTGAAACAGCATGGTGGGCACGTCCCTTTTAAATAATGATAATATCTTCTTTTTCCCCGACTATGGATGGTAATAACTCTAATAATAATGAAGTAGGATTGTGTAAAAGACAAGACAGCTCTGCTTCATGTGTATAAAACATGGGGCCTTATGTATGAAAACTGTCTAGTAGTAAGACTGTCCTTGTTGCCAATGGCAATCAATCAGAGCCCATAGTAACCAATTAGAGCCCATAGCGACCAATCAGAGCACAGCTTTCAGTTCAAATTAAAGCTGAGCTCTGATTGGTTGATATGGGCTCCTATTAGTTGCTATGGGCTCTGATTGGTTGCTATGGGCAATATAGACAGTCCTACTGCTAGACAGATTTGATAAATGAGGTCCAGTGTCTATTTACTAAAAATAAGTTATTTTCCCCATTTTACATTAAGGAGCTGAACTCCTTACCCATATAATCACTTGTATTTTAGCCTGTACAGATGTAGCCAAGCTAGAGTTGGCATTGGTTGGGGTTTTTTGTTTGCACATTGTAATAATGCAGCAGGACATGAAAAAACTACAGATAACACAAAGGCACATAACAACCTCCGCTCTGCTGCATCTGTCCCCACTCACTGGTCAGCGGTTGCTGTGTTTTTACACTGTATAACTGGTATTTTGTTATGATCTAGTGGCGGCATTTTGGCAGTGCTATCATCCAGTGCCCCGAATGCACCACCCCTGCCATAGTCCTGATGTAATGCTAACTGATGGGTTCATACTATCAGCCCAGGGACTCCAGAGAAAAGCTCTGAGAGCAGCTCATTATACATGCAAGCATTTGCTAAGGGGTTTGCAGACACAAAAAGAAGTCTCCCGCTTTTTCCCGTCGACCTTGTAATATTTCACACTGGCAGTCGTCATGTTTTTTGTTAATTTATTTTGTCCTTAAGAAAAGACTTGTCGTGTGTCACCTTGAGCGAATTTTCAATAGTCTTTATACGGTCTGTCCGTGCTAAAAAGACCACGGTCCCCAGTGCCCCCTCCTCTCGAGGCAGAAGAACACATTTTATGCATAAATTCTGGCTGCTGAGAAGGACTCATGCTCTTCCCTGTTGGCAACTCTCGGCATCACAGCTCTTATCCTCTGAAGTCCAGGAGAGCTGCACAATAAAGAACATTAACAAATTTAGCTCAGTTTTATCTATTTATCTACCTATCTGCCTTTCTTTCTATCTATCTATCTATCTATCTATCTATCTATCTATCTCATAGCTACCTGTCTATTTTCTCTGCTTATCAATCTATCTCATATATATATGTCTCTATCTACCTCATATCTATCTATCTATCTATCTATCTATCTATCTATCTATCTATCTGCCTATCTATCTACCTACCGTATCTGTCTATCTCTCTGCCTATCTGTCTCTCAGTCTATCTATCTCATATCTATATACGGTATCTACCAGTCTATCTCTCTCTGATTATTTATCTTTCTCAAATCTATCTACCTGACTACATGTCTATCAATTTCACTGTCCAATGGTTTCAGTATTATAATAATCTTTATAGTGTGCAAACATACATAGTGCCTATCTATCTATCTGCCTATCTATCATTTATCTGTCTATCTATCTACTTATCTATATCTGCCTATCTATCTCTCTGCCTTTCTATCTATTTATCTATCTATCATTCTGCCTATCTATCTATCTATCTATCTACCTACCTCATATCTATCTATCTACCTACCTCATATCTATCTATCTACCTACCTCATATCTATCTATCTACCTACCTCATATCTATCTATCTACCTACCTCATATCTATCTATCTACCTACCTCATATCTATCTACCTACCTCATATCTATCTATCTCTATATATCTACCTCTATCTATCTCTATATTTCTATCTCTATATTTCTACCTCTATCTATCTATCTATCTATCTATCTATCTATCTATCTATCTCTCTGCCTAGCTATAATTTCTCTGCCTATCTATCTCTCCGCCTATCTATCTCATATCTATATATCCAGTGTCGGACTGGGGGGTCTGGGGTCCACAGGGGAATTGATCTTGGGGGCCCACCCTACTGTACATGAAAATATTACCGGCCTCTCGGACATAAATGCGCCCATTTTACCACATAATACAGTGTGCAAAACAGAACTGTATTGTGTAGTACAATAGTAAGTGAGTCACACATTTGTCAGTCTAACACATCATAGACACAGGGCTAAGTAGCGCCATCCATATCCCCCACACCCACATACAATATCCCCCTCCACCCACATACAATATCCCCCCCCCCCCCACATACAATATCCCCCTCCACCCACATACAATATCCCCCTCCACCACATACAATAACCCCTCCACCCATAAAACAATATCCCCTCCACCCACATACAATACCCCCTCCACCCACATACAATAACCCCTCCACCCATTTTACAATTATCCCCCTCCACTTTTTCCCCTTGGTCACGAACCTCACCACCTTCTAAAATAAACCCAGCAAAAAAGTAAAAGTGCAACTCCTACCACAGGGTCAGGCGTTCCCTCACTCTTACAATCAGGGACACATATACGCTGCCACTATACCTGCGCCGATATAACCTACAATACCACCATATAGAGACCACATAGAGGTCAGACACCAGCTCAGGTATAACCTACACCACCACCATATAGAGACCACATAGAGGTCAGACACCAGCTCAGGTATAACCTACACCACCACCATATAGAGACCACACAGAGGTCACTATATTTACTATTTTGCCGTAGGCAAACATAAACTCTATCAGTTCTCTATCTGTTAAACACTAAAACGTAACTTTTATTGTATATAACTCTTAACCTCTATACACACTATTTAAAAACCTGATCTCTCACCTCATCATTTAACCCTTTTTGCTTCTGAAAGAGGGAAAAAAACTCCCTTTCTACCATCAAATCTGGTGGAGCACCACCTATTAACAGGAGAGCCTTATATCTATAGCAAAGTACTAGCTCCAGTAAGGGATCCCAAGCCAATGCGCGGGCAGTACGGTAAGATGGGGCGCAAGCCCGTTATGGAGATGGTGAATTTGTCTGAAGGTTGTTGGCTCATGAGAGCATGGTGGCAGCTTTAGCAGGACATGTTATGAGTGTGCGTGCGGAAGGAGGAGTGGGTTTTATGTGGATTCTCTGATGGCTAATTGGGAGCACCTGAACGGGGTTTTACCTAACATGATATAAAAGGAAGTGAGCTCAGACCACATGTGACGGACCTCTAAGCCTTGATAAAGCCAGGTTAGCTGGCGAAACATGTCGGCGAGGTCAGATATGACGTTTTAAATTGTGATCTCTCACCTCTGTCTACAAGTGTCACCTGCTGCAGGGGTGTCACAAGGGGGCCTTATTTGTTCTGTGTCCATGAGATTAGGGACGACTGCCCAAGTAGTAGGCTTGGGATCCCTTACTATAGCTATAGCTAGTACTTTGCTATAGATATAAGGCTCTCCTGTTAATAGGTGGTGCTCCACCAGACTTGATGGTAGAAAGGGAGTTGTTCCCTCTTTCAGAAGCAAAAGGGTTAAATGATGAGGTGAGAGATCAGGTTTTTAAATAGTGAGTATAGAGGTTAAGAGTTATATATAATAAAAGTTACGTTTTAGTGTTTAACAGATAGAGAACTGATATAGTTTGTTTGCCTATGGCAAAATAGTAAATATAGTGATCAAAAGTCACTCTCTATTCTCTTGCTAGATTCCCAATTTTTTGGAGATTATGTCACATAGAGGTCAGACACCAGCTCAGGTATAACCTACAACATCACCATATAGAGACCACATAGAGGTCAGACACCAGCTCAGGTATAACCTACAACACCGCCATATAGAGACCACATAGAGGTCAGACACCAGCTCAGGTATAACCTACAACACCGCCATATAGAGACCACATAGAGGTCAGACACCCGCTCAGGTCACATCACATTACAGTGAATACAGCACTGATCCATATAGAAGTAACATAACCCCCGACATCCAGGGACTCAACCCGGGGAGTCTTATCTGATGAGTCGTTTTTCTTTATTCATGAGCCGTTCTTATTCCCTTTTCTTCTGCATCCGTTCCACACCCCTGATGACTTGTCCCGGCCACCACTCATCCCTGCAGAAATTATACACAAATATCTTAGAATCCTCAATTTTCCAGCATCTCTTTACCTATTCCCCCCTCTGTACAAAAATAACCTAGGGGTGGGAGAGCGAGTACAAGCCATAACTTAGAGGCCTAGTACCCTAAGGGGTTGGAGGGTGGGGAGAGGACTAAGTCCCTGGAGATAATGCTACAACTATAGGCTGCTGCTCTATCAATTATATTACTATCTAGACAGGGAGTTAGGGGTCTCCTTTAGGTAGTATACAGGCAGTTAGGGGTCTCATTTAGGTAGTATACAGGCAGTTAGGGGTCTCCTTTAGGTGGTATACAGGCAGTTAGGGGTCTCCTTTAGTTTGGTATACAGGCAGTTAGGGTCTCTTTAGGTAGTTGTCAGGCAGTTTTGGGTCTCCTTTAGGTAGTATACAGGCAGTTAGGGGTCTAATTTTAGGTGTGGGTTTCAGGGAGTTAGGGGTTTCATTTAGGTAGTATATAGGCAGTTAGGGGTCTCATTTAGGTGGTATACAGGCAGTTAGTGGCCTCCTTTAGCTAGTGTGTAGGAAGTCAGGGCCCCCTTTAGTTTTTAGGTAGTCAGGGCCCCTTTTAGGTAGTCAGGGCCCCCTTTAGACATTCAGGGCCCCCTGTAGGTAGTTAGGGCCCCCTTAGACAGTCATGGCCCCCTGTAGGTAGTTAGGGTCCCCTGTAGGTAGTCAGGGCCCCCTTCCATTAGCCAGGGCCCCCTTCCATTTGCCAGGGGCCCCTTCATTAGGCAGGGCCCCCCTTTTAGGTAGCCCGGGCCCGCTTCATTAGTCAGGGACCCCCTTCCATTAGGAGGGCCTCCCTTTTTAGGTAGCCAGGGCCCCCTTCCCTTTAGCCAGGGCCCCCTTTTAGGTAGCCAGGGCCCCCCTTCCATTAGTCAGGGCCCCTTTAGGTTAGCCAGGGCCCCTTCCATTGCCAGGGCCCTTCCATTAGCAGGCCCCCCTTTTAGGTAGCCAGGGCCCCCTTCCATTAGTCAGGGCCCCCCTTTTAGGTAGCCAGGCCCCCCTTCCATTAGTCAGGGCCCACCTCCATTAGTTAGGGCCCACCTCCATTAGTTAGGGCCCCCCTTTAGGTAGCCAGGGCCCCCTTCCATTAGTCAGGGCCCCCCTTTAGGTAGCCAGGGCCCCTTCCATTAGTCAGGGCCCCCCTTTAGGTAGCAAGAGCCCCTTTCCATTAGTCAGGGCGCTCCTTTAGGTAGCCAGGGCCCCCCTTTAGTTTGCCAGGGCCCCCTTTTTGGTAGCCAGGGCCCCCCATTTCCGCAGCCAGGGCCCCTTTAGGTAGTTAAAACAAAAAAAAAACAAAAAAAAAACCAGCCACTTACCTCGCGCCCGCTCCGGCTCCCGGCTGCTCCGGCTCTCGCTCCCGGCCGCTCCGAGCTCCCCGCTGGCCTCTACTGCCGCCCTGCATAGGCGGCGCGGTGATGTGAGTCACCGATCCCTATGGTCGCAGTAGGGGGGCCGGCGCCCGGCAGGGGTGAGGCAAAAACCTTAGCTGCCAGGGAGTCAGCGGAGCGCAGCGCTAGTGGCGCTGTGCTCCGCTGCACCCGGGGCCGGGAGTGGGAACATTAGTCCCCAACTTCCCGGGCGGTCTCTTTAGCGCTCGGGATGCAGGTCCCGGACGTTCAGTGACCGGTAGCGGGGTGGGCCCGGGGAGCGACGGCACTGCCTCTGGGCCCCCAGAGCTCGGGGCCCAAGGGGATTCACCGATCCCCGGCGGCCCGTCGAGCCTGTATATATTACCAGTCTATCTTCTTGATCATTATCTTTCCAAATCTATTATGATACATGTTATCCATTTATCGTCAAGTTTCAGTATTATAATAATCTTTATTTATATTGTGCAAACATATATAATGCCTATCTATCATTCTATATATTACATCTATAATTACTTATCTATCTACCGCTATTATTATTATTATTATCTATCTATCTATTTCTATTATTATCTACGCTATCTATTTATATCTATTACTACCGCAATATTATCTATCTATCAAACTATTTATTTTATCTATCTCTATATATTACATTATCATCTCTTCTATTACGTATTTATCTAATTTTCTATTATCTATCTATCTATTTCTATCTATCTATATCATTCTACCTACTTCCCCCTATCTATCTATCTATCTATTAAACTATCTATCTATCTATCTATCTTCCTGTCATCCATCTCCTTCCTGTGCATTGCGTTAAGCTTGTACTTCAGACGTATTACTCTGATGACATGCGAACAGAGCTCTACGTGCTTAATGAGTTGTGCCCAAAATTTTCTCTCATGTGCCATATTCATTAATTTGCACTATTTTTGCAGCAATCCCTGCATCCTGTGCCAGCATGCTACAATTAGACAGCACTTATGGGAATATTGCCTTATCCAGATGATGGAAATAAATGTGGAATAATTTTTTACGATAACAAATGTTCATCCTTTTCTGACTCTAGTTCACATTAGCTTGTCCATGGTGTCCAGTAATAGCTGGAGCTGGCAGCGTGTTATTCTATATGAGAAATGCCCAGCAGGTGGCCAGCTGGGCCGGATGCGGCACTCAAAGGATTTTCTCTGGCCCCTACTTCCTAATAGCTCGACTGCTTCTGTTGTATGTCATCATTTTCTAATAAGATCAGGACGCCCAGGAAGAATCTGTGACCTCTTCACTTCAGGAAGCAGCATTGTGGCCCAGAGCGCACTATTCTAGGCAGAGAAAGGCATCTGCACTACAAGTGTGGCATACTGCAAGCCCACCTGCCTCACCATTAGGGTATGTTCCCCACGGTGTATTGCGGCACATACCTGTACAGCGCTACAGCCTGGACTCCTATTACTTTTGTTTTCCCCTGCGCGTACTCGCCCGAAAAAAGTCACGTCACTTCTTTTTATGGGTGCACAGTACACACCAGGGAATACATCGGGTTATCACAGCACGCAATGTGTGTTATGATTTTACCATATTTGCTGGGTGTACCTGGGCGCATTGCAGCAAAATTACGTACTTCAGCCAGGCAAATACACCGTATGAACATACTCTTATAGCCATTCTCATATCTGGGATATCTGACCTTTACACATTGATTACCCATTGATTTCAGTAGCCATGTGTAATACTTCATTTTTCAGTGCTGCAGGGAATTTAAAGGGATTGTTCACTTTGTAATCAAATCTTACAGTCAGCTACTGGGGACCCATTAAAATGAAAAAAAAAAAAAAAAAAAGCTGCCACCAATTTATGTATCAACGTTTGGAAGTGATCAGCTCCGATTTTTGTTGGCTGGCTGTAAGATTGTATTTGAAGTAGACAACCCCTTTAAAGGGGTTGTCTGACTTAAAGGGAACCTGCCACACCGAACATGCAATCTGATCTGCAGGCTGCATGTTATAGAGCAGCAGGAGCTGAGCAGGCTGATATTTTTGTGGGGGGAAATGCAGTAGAACTTGGAGTTTATTTATTTAATGTACTGCTTATATTGGGTTAAGCAGTCCAGTAGGCAGTGTTACCAGTGACTGACAGCTATCTCTGTATGTACACTCATACAAGGAAGGCTGTCAGTCACTGATAAGACCGCCCACTGGACTCCTAAAGTTTTACTAGAGTTCTATTGAATATTTTCTTATAGAACAAAATATAAATCTACTCTGCTCCTCTAGCTCTATAACATGCTGCCAGCAGATCAGATAGCATGTGCAATGTGACAGGTTCTCTCTAACCCCTTAAAGGGGTTGTCTCACTACGAAGATTATAGTTGAAAAGGTGGGGACCAAAAATCTAAGGATGTACGTCCTTGGTTACTATTGGCAAAGTGCTACGGTTTTAGAGAACGGGCTAGTTTACATGTGCTTAGCAACGGTGTTTGTTTACTGGTCAGGGAAGCATTCTGTCCTGCCCAGGTCGTGCACATGCAAAGGAAAGGCAGTTAAGAGTAGGGGCAGGGATGTGTGTATTGGCAGGCATGGAGGAGAAGCAGTGAAGAGGATACAATACACACAACCCCCCCTGCATGTCCTCTCACTGCTTCTCCTCCTTGCCTGCCAATAAACACATCCCTGCCCTTCCTCTTAACTGCCTTTCCTTTGCATGTGCAAAATGCGCCCCAAAATAAGCCGTGTGAATATACCCATATAGTTAACTGATACACTGTAGCAAACTACCAGGACAGGAGAGCTGTATTTAGCTAAGGAAGCCTTCACACGAAGCATTTTTGATGCGTTTCTGGTGCGTTTTATTCTTATGCGTATTTTGTGTACAGAAATATACAGCACTAATTGCTGTAGATTTCTGCACGAAAAGTGCATCAAAAAACGCACCAAAAACTCACCAAAAAATGCTTTGTGTGAAAGCACCTTTGGGGTATGTTCACACGGTGTTTTTGGATCCGTTTTTAGATGCGTGTTAGGATTCGTGTTTCGGACCCTAAACGGACCCAAACATGCATCTAACAATGTGCAGTGTGATTTCCATTGCTTTCAATGTAAAACACGTATCGCGTTCAGATGATACATGTTTTACATGCGTCTTTCTGATGCGTCTTTCGGATCCGTTCAAAGAATTGTTGTGTCAATTCTTGATCCATTTGACGCAGCAGATGCCCTATTTAAAACTACAGGGTGCGACCCTGTTGCAGCCAAAATGCAGCCAAACGTGTTGGATGCGTTTTGGATGCATTTTACGCAGTGCTTTTGAATGCGTTTTCGGGATCGAAAATGTATCCAAAAACGCCCGGTGAACATACCCTAAAGGTAAGTTCACACGGCCTAATTTGGGGCGCATTTCGCCACATATTTAGAGCGTACTGCGTTCTAATAATAATAATAATAATAATCTTTATTTCTATAGCGCCAACATATTCCGCAGCACTTTACAAATTCAAGGGTAAACATACAGTCATTACACATTAAAAGTACTTACAAATGAGACACAAGGTGTGAGGGCCCTGCTCGTGAGAGCTTACAATCTATTAGGGTGTATGGGTGAAAATACGGTAAGAAGTGCCAAGTTTACAATGTTCCGGCCATGTTTCATAAATAGGGGGTGGTTTACATGAAAAAATGGATGAACTGCCACCCAGACTGTACATCTATATACAGATAAGTGCCTGTGAGTGCCCAAGTGAGGGAGTGACAGATGTGTGTGATAGCAGTTAGGGATCTTGGTGGGCCAGACCGAGAAGATGTATTTTCAGGGCCCTTTTAAAACTGTGAGGGTTGTGAATGTGCCTGATCGCCCGCGGTAGCATATTCCAGAGAATTGGTGCCGCACGTGTGAAATCTTGTAGGCGGGCATGGGAGGTTCGGATGATTGAGGAATGTAGTCTGATATCATCAGCAGAGCGGTAGACAGAGACTAGGGAGGAGATGTAGGGAGGAGCAGCGCTGTGGAGAGCTTTATGGGTGAGAGTGCTGAGTTTATACTGTATCCTGTACTGGATGGGCAACCAGTGCAGTGACTGACACAGGGTAGAGGCATCAGTTAGCGGCTGGAGAGAGAAAGACAAGCCTGGCTGCTGCATTCTGGACAGTTTGGAGAGGGGAGAGTTTGCAGAGAGGGAGACCGATAAGCAAGGAGTTGCAGTAGTCAAGACGAGAAAGAATAAGAGCAGTAATGAGAGTTTGAGTTGTTTCCACAGTGAGAAATGGACGGATTTTGGAGATATTCTTGAGGTGCAGGTGACAGGAGCGGGCAAGGGATTGGATATATGGGGAGCAAAATGCGCCCCAATCATTACGGTAATCCACAGTTCTCATAGAGAACTATGGATTACGCCTCCTCTCCCCACTAGTACTATACGATCGTATTGTATGCGCGGGGAGATAATTGACATGACATGCAAAAGCACCGCAAGTAATGACAGTCTATGGGGCCAGCAGTCGCGGGAGTACGCGCCGATCAGCGCGACTCCCGAACACCCGGCGTCATTGCAAGGCGTACTGTACTGAACATACCCTAAGGCTTGATTTCCATCTCTGTCATAGGTTTAACCCAGAACCTCAGTCACAGAGGTGACATCAAGAGATTTGCTTTACATCAGACACCAGCGGCGCCCGACAGACCCTACTGATTACAATGGGCCAGTTGGGTTTCCACCGTGGTGTTTATTGTTTAAACGGAACCTCTAACCCATATGTAAACCAAGCCTTAGGGTATGTTCACATGGCATGTTGAGTCCGTGTCTGCATACGTTTTTAGATGCGTGTTTGGATCCATGTTTCGGATCCTAAACGGAACCAAACACGCATCAATGTGCAGTGTGATTTCCATTGCCTTCAATGTAAAACACGTATCGGTGTTTAGACGAGTGATCGCCGATGCGTGTTTACATGCGTCTTTCTGATGCGTCTTCCAGATCTGTTCAAAGAATTGTCATGTCAATTCTTGATCCGTTTGACGCAGCAGACGCCCTATTTAAAACTATAGGGTGCGTTCCTGCTGCAGCCAAAACACCTCCAAAAACGCTCCTGCGTGCTGGATGCGTTTTGGATCCAATTGGCTAGGTTCACATGGAGTAATTGTGGGGCGTACAGTACACCCCGCAATTACGCCGGTGTTCGGGAGCTCGCGCCGATCGCCGGGTACTCCCGTGGGGCGGGGGGGATGGCAGCCCGGCGGCCCCATAGACATTCATTACTAGCGGCGTGTATTCGCCGCTAGTAATTGACATGTCACTTTTCTCCCCGCGTGGCGTGTACGCCGCCCGGGGAGTGGAGGCGTAATCCATAGTTCTCTATGAGAACTGTGGATTACCGTAATGACTGGGGCACATTTAGCCCGTATTTGAGCGCAGTACGGTGCGAAATACGGACCGAAATGCGCCCTATTTGACCCCGTGTGAACCTAGCCTTACAGGACACAGAGACAGTGGATGACTCGAGCCTGTTACAATTCCCTATTGTGTTATATAGTAGTGCATGTTATAATAATACTATACTACAGGCCATGTCTGTGCTCTGTTTGTACGGATGTTACCCTGGGTTTATTTTTTCCTATTTTAAACACTTTCTGTTAGTTCTTATTATAGCAAGGTTCACAAATTACTGCTATTATATTACAACAAAATCCACTTCCACCACTCAACCTTCTGGATATTATCCATCCACAGCTGTTCTACATGATTGTCATTAGAGTGCTCTTGTGATACTAAACACATTATTAAATTGTATCGCTTACATGAGCTCTTATATTGGGTCTCAATGTGTTCCTTTGTGTTCTCCTCTTGCATAAGTGTTTTAGCATTTTGTTGTTTCACTTGGTTATATTGTTAGATTGATAAAATACAGTTTCATATTATTAGACACTTTGGGTGACATGTATGAACTTTGGTGCCCACATCTCAATTGTATCATGTGCATTATTAGTGTAGAATGCGGCAGAAAGAAGCGCGCCGGACCCCCCCCCCCCGGCCCCATAGGGGTGGCGCGGCATGACCCCGCAAGATGGGTTGGTCCCGGAGCTAGGGGCGGCCATGTAAGCGTGACGGAGGCGGGGTGGAAGTTAAGCGAGGTGCTCGGGACCGTCACTTCCGCCGGTGAAAGCATTGGCGCGCCGCGAGGCAGCAGTCCCGCCCACCCGCCCGATGGTAGCGTTGTTGTCGGAGGAGGCTTGATGGAGTTGGCAGGTTGTCATGGTAGCCGGTGGTGGTAGAGGATTTTGGGGGAGGGAGTCATTAGGGATATGGAGAATGTGGACCCGGCCTGGCAAAGGTGGGGCTCTTTTCAGGCTGGTATCCCTGGAAGAGCGAATTCTGTGAGCCATCTAGTATGGCTTTTGGACCCCCGAGTCCGTGGAATGCGGCTGGGGGTAGGATGGTTTGTCCCTTCGGGGATTTGGTCTCCAGGTCGCTCAGCTCCAAGGACCTCTGCCCCAGTGGTGTTGCACTTCGGTGTTTGTTTACAATGGGTTGAGTTTTATAAGATGGGGTTTGGTCGAGTATAAGTATTTAAGAGAAAAGTTATTTATATATATTTAAAGTAAAGAAATGTTATGTTTGTATTTTTGTCAATAAAACGGCTGCTGTGGCCAGTTCATTCCAGTTGGTGGTCCGTGTGTTTATTGGGGAATGTTGGCCATGGGTAACGTAACAGAGGGGAGGCGGGGAGGGGTCTTCAAGGCGCAGAGCAAGCCTCAGTGTTGCTTAGGGTCATGTATGAACCTGTTCTACTGCGTGTCATAGATTTGGCGCTTTCTAGCTCCAAAACGATAACTCAGGCTCAGGTAAACTACTTTTAACTTGGTCTGCCTGTCCCAACAGTAATGCGCCCACTTTTGCCATCATACAGTCATAAATGTGTAGAATCATACGGTTGTGGTGCGACACACCTCCAGAACTCCCCCAATCTCAGGTGCATTACAAAGTGCTGCGGGCGCTGTAAAATTCGCTTAATTTTGGAGTGCGCTGATTGTATATCTAGAGAACAGGGCTGCGCCAGTTTTTGGGCTAAAAGGACCCCAGAATACTGGCGCAGCCCCGTACATACATGTCATCCTTTGCTACCAAAGGCAAACTATAGTAAAATCATGGGGCCTTATGTATGAAAACTGTCTAGCAGTAAGACTGTCTTTGTTGCCCATAGCAACCAATCAGAGCACAGCTTTCATTTCTTATAGTGCTCTGGAAAAATAAAAGCTGCACTCTGATTGGTTGCTATGGGCTCTGATGGGTTGCTATGGGCTATGATTGGTTGCTATAATCTCGGATTGTTTTCTACAGGCAACAAGAACAGTCCTACTGCTAGATAGTTTTCATACATAAGGCCCCATGGAGTTTCCCAATGCTATTAGACAGTATGGAGCAGGGGTGTAAGTAGAAATCATGGGGCTCCATAGCAAGAGGAGAGGCACCACTCAATATAGTAACAGGAAAATAAAGCAGCAGCATAAGTAGAAATAATTAAAGGTATAACTAAAACTGGAATATATCAGAGACGCCATATAGTAGTTCTACATAGCAGAATGCCACCGACTTGCTATTCCCTGCAAAAAGATACAAGTGGGCCCCCTAGACCTCTGGGCCCATAGTAGCTGCTATAGTTACACCCATAGTATGGAGATAGTTACATAGTTTGTAAGGCCGAAAAAAGACAAGACGTTCATTCAGTCCAGCCCTTTATGCTATAGTGTTGATTCAGAGGAAGGCAAAACCCCCCATGAGATAGAAGGCAATTGTCCCCATTTTAGGGAAAAATTTCTGCCAATTGTTGGACTTGGGTGCCTAGGCGGCACCAGTGAAATTTCATTCTAAGAGCCCACCAGTGGAGCTGATTCTTGGGGCACACCCGTGGAGCTGATTCTTGGGGCCCTCCAGTGGAGTTGATTCTTAGGGCCACAAGTGGAGTTGATCCTTGGACCCCACCAGTTGAGTTGATTTCTGGGTTCCACCAGTGGAGCTGATTCCTGGGGCCCATCTGTGGAGTTGATTTTTGGGGCCCACCGGTGGAGTTAATTCTTGAGGCCCACCAGTGGAGATGATTATTGGGACCCACCAGTGGAGATGCTTCTTGGGGCCCACCAGTGGAGCTGATTCTTGGGGCCCACCAGTGGAGCTGATTCTTGGGGCCCACCAGAGGAGCAGATTCTTGGGGCCCACCAGTGGAGCTGATTCTTGGGGCCCACCAGTGGAGCTGATTCTTGAGGCCCACCAGTGGAGGTGATTCTTGGGGCCCACCAGTGGAGATGATTCTTGAGGCTCAGCAGTGGAGCTGATTCTTGGGCCCACCAGTGGAGCTGATTCTTTGGACCCATCAGTGGAAGTGATTCTTGGGGCCCACCAGTGGAGCTGATTCTTGGGGCCCACCAGTGGAGTTGATTCTTGGGGCCCACCAGTGGAGCTGATTCTTGAGGCCCACCAGTGGAGCTGATTCTTCGGACCCATCAGTGGAAGTGATTATTGAGGCCCACCAGTGGAGTTGATTCTTTGGGCCCACCAGTGGAAGTGATTCTTGAGGCCCAAAAGTGTAGTTGATTTTTGGTGCACACCAGTGGAGCTGATTCTGGGAGCCCACCAGTGAAGTTGATTTTTGAGGCCCACCAGTGGAGTTGACTCTGGGAACACACCTTACAGCTACTGTGCATGTCTCTTATACTCTGCCTCTTGCTTTTTGCCTCTTCCTCTCTGCCTCTCCCAAGGATATATATGCAGTTTAAATCCAGTCTAATATTTCCTTGTCTCTGAAGCTTTTATAACTTGTACTCCAGAACAGTGCTATAGCTAAGCACATATAATGTGCAGTATTGCTCTTTATGTTTTCTTATACCTGATATTATCTGGGGAGATTTTGCACACTATGTTTAACCACATATGCATATGTCTTATCTGGTGCAAACAACAAGCATGCTGAGCTGATAATTAAGACATATGTCTCCATACTACTATTGCTACAACCCCCCCTCTCGCCCATCCTTTCCTTGTTATTTATTTTATTTACACAGGTGAATCACATTATTATGACCAACAGCTAATATCCAGAGTAACACAGCATATACAGCAGCTAGACAGGCAGGGAGTGACTCGGTAAGGTCCTGGTAGGTTGTCACAGGTATCTAGAGCCGACTGCATCCCCTCTTAGAACCAACACCACCATCGAAGTGGTCACACAGATGCTCAACTGGATTCAACTCTGGGAAATTGAGGGACCAGAGTAGTACTTGGAAGTCTTGGTAATGCTCTTCCTACCAATGTCCGACATTTCTAGACATGAGACGTTGCATTGTCTTACTAGTAACTAGACAATCTCATTTGACTCAGGAAAGCCAATTGGCATGTATGAGTATATGTGATCTGCTAGAATGGAGTCAAACCCAGATGGGTTAAGAGTGCCCTCCACATGGATGAGTGGCCCAGATAATGCCATAAAAACATTCTTCAGACGATAACACTGCCACCTCCAGCTTGTGTTCTTCCAGCAGTGGTTGCAGGGGGTTTGTTCTCTGCTGTTTCTCTTCTGACATACCAACGTCCATCTATTCAATGAAGCAGAAAATGTGACTTATCAGAGAAGACGGTCCTTTGCCAATCAGCAGAGGCACAATACTGCCATGAAAATTGAAGAATTTTCTTCCAATACACCTTGGTTAGCAGAGGTGCAGTGACATTCGTCTGTTCCGGTGCCCCAAACGCAGTAGGGTTCACTGAACTGTTGTGTAAGCCACATGTCTGGTCACCCCCTGGTTTATTCTGGAGGTGAGCTGCTCCCCTGTAGTGTCTGCCCTCCTGCACCTTCATAGCAGATATTTCCCTCTCACATCAGTGACACATGGTGCTCCAGTTTCCATGCCTTTTATTCACAATGGCGCCATTTGTTCACTCACCATACACTTTCACCGCCAACAATTCAACAGTTTCAGAAATATTAACCCCTTTGGCCTGACAGCCAATAATCATCCATTTTGGTAATTCTGATAAATCTCCCCTTTTACTCATGACAGCGACGAGGGATATGTGTGTGTCATGAATCGCGCCGCAGCCCGCGAGTCGGGCTGCGGGTGCAGTCGTGACTCCGCCGGCAACCCCGGTCCTGTAGCTGATGGCGCCACGACCCGGGTTACGGGCCGCGGGCGCACATACTTACCCCGCCGTGCTCCTGTGCTTCCGTGTCCCTCTGCTGGCCGTGGGTCGCGTGCGCGCTGGCTCTTCCCGCCTTAAAGGGCCAGCGCGCCGGCAATTGGATGCTTGCCGGCCACTGACCTTATTTAAAGGGATCACTTCCTGGGGAACCTTGCTGGATCTTCTTGGCTCCTAGGTCCTTGTTGGAGCGTTCTATCGTGTTCCTGCTGTCCTGTGTTCCGTGCCTCTGCTCCTGTCCTTACCGGAGCGTCCCTGCCTGCCTAGCCTCCAACTACTGCCTAGCCGACTACGTTGTACCTGGCCACACCTCGGCTGCCGCCACAAGCCCCCCACGTCAGGGGTAGCGACCTGGTGGTATCCCGCCACAGCAAGACCATCCCGCTTTGTGGCGGGCTCTGGTGAAAACCGGGTTCCACTTAGATTCCGCTCCCTGGCGTGGTCTTCACCATCGCTTGCGGCGGCCCAGTGGATCCACTACCTAGTCCAGCGTAACAGTGTGCAGATGGCCTATCACACACCTTATATACTCACCAAGCCAGCTCACCACACAGGACTTCCTTCCTGAGCTAGAAAGTAGGAAGTGGTCATAATAATGTGACTCCACCGTGTATACAGAGCTGTACAGAGACTCATTACTCACATTGCTCCTTGTCCCCATTGGGACTCACAATCTAAATCCTAGATTAACCTATCAGTATATTTTTGGAGTGTAGGGGAGACTGGAGTACCCAGAGGAAACCCATACACAGACTCCTTACAGATGTTGTCAATGATGTGATTTGAACCCAGGACCCCAGTGCTGCAGTGCTAACCACTGAGCCATTGTGCTATGACCATTTGGGAAATGGGCTGATGCCATAACAAGCTAAATAACTGGTTGATATAATGCAATTGTTTAAATTTGGCAACTGGGGTAGTGTTCTTTATGTGTACTGTGATACATCACTGTATACTCACTGGTGATGCATGCATTTGTCTTATGTACTAATATAATATTGTACAATGTGATTTCATATATATATATATATACACAATGGGCACGGAAAGTATTCAGACCCCTTTACATTTTTCACTCTTTGTTTCATTGCAGCCATTTGGTAAGATCAAAAAAGTTCTTTTTTTTGCTCATTATTGTACACTCTGTACCCCATCTTGCAAGGAAGAATGGCAGAGGATTCCCAAATCCAGGTGTGAAAAACTTGTTGCATCATTCCCAAGAAGACTCATGGCTGTACTAGCTCAAAAGGTGTTTCTACTCAATACTGAGCAAAGAGTCTGAATACTTATGACCATGTGATATTTCAGTTTTTCTTGTTTAATAAATTTGCAAAAATATCTATATTTCTGTTTTTTTCCTTTCAAGATGGGGGGGGGGGGGGTGCAGAGTGTACATTAATGAGCAAAAAAATTAACTTTTTGGATCTTACCAAATGGCTGCAATGAAACAAAGAGTGAAAAATGTACAGGGGTCTGAATACTTTCTGTACCCACTGTAATGTGATATAGTATGATATAAAGTAGTATAGTAGAATAGAATATATAATATAATGTAGAATATAATATGAAATAGTATGATATAATCTAGTATAGTAGAATAGAATTTCATCTGATATATAATTTAAGATAATGTAATATAACATAGAATATAATGTGAGATAGAATATAATAAGATATATAATATAATCTAGTATAGTAGAATATATAATGTAATACAAAATATGATATAATATAATCTAGTATAGTAGAATAGAATATATAGTGTAATATAGAATATAGTATGAAATGGTATGTTGTAATATAATCTTGTATAGTAGAATAGAATATATAATGTAATATAGAATATGATATAATTTAGTTTAGTATAGAATAGTCGAATACAATGTAATAGAATATATAATGTTATCTGATATGGAATAGAATAAGATATGATATGATACAATCGAGTATAGTAACGAACAGTAGAATGGAATATATAACTAATGCCATCCTGCCACTATCGCCTTACATTGTAAACAACCTGTATATGTGCTGTCATTGCTGCCATGCATTATATACTGGGAGTAGGATGTGCCATGTAATGTAGATATACACACACCATGTACACAATCCACATTCGGTTCTGCACAATCATCTCCACTCCCAGTCCCCTGGGATCAGACCCCCGGAAGCCTCTGTCATAACACTCTCCTGATGTTTTATTGATACGCAAGCTGTTATTGTCAATCAAGGGGTTAATGAGTTCCCGGTTAATATCCCCATATCTGCTCCCGGGTGTGCAGCCCTGGGCATGGTGCCTGGTATTTAAAGACGGGAGAGAGCGAGGAAAGAAAGGAGGACGGGGGGGAGGCAGCAGGGTGAGGAGGGGGAGGGACGGAGTGAGTGAGAGACGGGCGGGAGGGGGCACTGTCTGTATGCAGCAGAATGGCAGAGCGGGCGGGCAAGCAGCGGGCACGGCCTGTGAGAACAACGAGCGCGCGAGGCGGGTGGGATACGGTGCGAGTGGGTAGGCAGGGGGCTAAAGGCTTGACAATTCTCTTTTTACTTTGGGGGAGTTTATTTTTGGCCACGCTCTCAGGCACCTGCTGTCCTGTGTCCAAGCAGGCTGGAAAGAGTGAGGGGCAGCGACTGTGTAGACTCTTTAATGTAGACATGCAACCCACCCCCCCCTTCTCAGTTGGTCACTGCCATGTGCCCAACTCCCCGCCCAGTGACCCTGAATGGCCTAAATCTAAGCCACAATACATTGACACCTCTCGGTGTCCTCGGAGTACAATACTGTCACATCATGCAATCACTTCTTCCCACAGACCCGATGCCTCCGACTCGCACGCTTTAGGTTCCTTGCACAAGTCTAGACACCGGGGGTAGGCAGTCTCAGAGAGGAGATCTACGGTTATAACTTGGGAGGGTCTCCAGATCTACTTTGTGCCGACTTTTGACAGGGACACGGCAATAATGGTATCAAGGATGTGCTAGGATCTTAAAAGACATGAATGTCTCTCTAGACCTCATTCAGATCTCCAGCCCTGATCAGACGCAGTCACAGGCAAAATACACAACAGGTACATCCAGTGACTTACAGGTGGCATCTTCTCTGACTGTAGATGTTCTCTTCCCTCATCATGTCCCTATGTCCCAGACTGCTATGATGCCTCCTTTGCGTCTTCCAGCAACAACTCGTATCTGCAGTTTTCTGTCCAGACATCTTAGGTTACTCATTTTTCCGACATCTTGCCCTGACACCAGGGGTAGACCATCTCAGAGAGGAGATCTAATGTTGTGACTTAGAAGGTTCTTGAGATCTACTTGGTACCAGCTTTTAACAGGACCACATCAAGAATGGTATTTAGGCTAAGGTCTTACAAGACTTGGATATTACTCTTTAAATCAGTGTTTCTCAACTCCAGTCCTCACGCCCCACTAACAGGTCATATTTTCAGGATCTCCCACAGAATGCACTGATCATAATTATATCCCCTGTGTCAGGATCTCCCACAGAATGCACTGACAATAATTATATCACCTGTGCAATACTGAGGAAATCCTGAGAACATGACCTGTTGGTGGGTCTTGAGGACTGGAGGTGAGAACCACTGCTTTAAATCATATTCAGAGCTCCAGTCCTGAGCAGATACGGACACAAGCAAAATACACAACAGGTACATCCAGTGACTTACAGGTGGAATCATCTCTAACTGTAGATGTTCTCTTTCCTCATCATGTCCTTATGTCCTAGACTTATAATCACACTGTAGCTAGTAAAAACTTAGGTGCCGCACGATACCGTCTGCTATAGGACTTATGTCCTAGACTGCCATGATTCCTCTGATGCTTCTTCCAGCGACAACTCGTATCTGCTGTTTTCTGTCCAGACATCTTAAGTTACTCATTTTTCCGTCATCTTCCCCACCTTTTAAACACAAAACACCCCATCCTGGTGACCTAGCATTGTCATCCTGCTGTTACCTCCATTCTTGTGCCTGTTGTGCTGCCCAATGACCCAGTGAACCTGGACACCAGAGGTAGCAGTCGCTACCGGGCCCTGCAGCTGGATGGGGCCCAAAAGCTCTCCTGCCACATAGGAAGACACCAGTATTATAAATGTTAGCTATGGGGTCGAATTTTACTTTCTATAGGAGCTTCAAATAACGCATCTGCCTGCTGTGCTACCCAGTGAACCCGGACACCAGGGGTAGGCAATCTCAGAGAGGAGATCTACTGTTGTGACTTAGAAGGGTCTGGAGATGTACTTGGTACCAGCTTTTAACAGGACCACATCAGGAATGGTATTTAGGCCATGCTAAGGTCTTAAAAGACTTGTATATTATTCTCTAAATCATATCCAGAGCTCCAGTCCTGTGCAGATACAGACACAAGCAAAATACACAACAGGTACATGCAGTGACTTACAGGTGGCATCTTCTCTGACTGTAGATGTTCTCTTTCGTCATCATATCCTTATGTCCTAGACTGCCATGATACCTCTGATGCTTCTTCCAGTGACAACTCGTATCTGCTGTTTTCTGTCCAGACATCTTAGGTTACTCATTTCTCCGTCATCTTCCCCACCTTTTAAACACAAAACACCTCATCCTGGGGACCTAGCATTGTCATCCTGCTGTTACCTCCATTATTGTGCCTGAGGTCAGGGGTGTAGCTATAGGGGGTGTAGAGGTAGCAGTCGCTACCGGGCCCTGCAGCTGGAAGGGGCCCAAAAGCTCTCCTGCCACATAGGAATACACCAGTATTATAAATAACACATGGTAGCTGTGGGGCCCAATTTTACTTTCTGCAGGAGCTTCAAGTTATGCCTCTGCCTGCTGTGCTACCCAGTGAACCCGGACACTAGGGGTAGGCAATCTCAGAGAGGAGATCTACTGTTGTTACTAAGAAGGGTCTTGAGATATACTTGGTACCAGCTTTAAACAGGACCACATCAGGAATGGTATTTAGGCAATGCTAAAGTCTTAAAAGACATGGATATTACTCTCTAAATTATATTCCGAGCTCCAGTCCTGAGCAGATACAGGCACAAGCAAAATACACAACAGGTACATCCAGTGACATAGAGGTGGCATCTTTCCTGACTCTAGTCATTCTCTTTCCTCAACTTCTCCATAGGCCCTGTTCTGCCATGATGCTTCTGATGTTTCCGGCCACGACGCTGCAGTTTCCTTTTCAGACATCTTAGGTTACTCATTTTTCCGTCATCTTCACCACCTTCTAAACACAAAACACCCATCCTGGTGACCTAACATCCAACTCTTAGCTCTCTCTAAATCATATTCAGAGCTCCAGCCCTGTTCAGACACAGTCAGAGGCAAAACAGACAACAAGTAAATCCAGTGACTTACAGGTCGCATCTTCTCTGACTTTAGATGTTCTCATTCCTCATCTTCTCCATCTGTCCCAGAACACCATGATGCTTCATCCAGCTATGAGTCGCCTTGTAGAGTTTTTTGTCCAGACATCTTAGGTTTCTCAAGTTCCATCATCTTCCCCACCTTCTAAACGCAAACACCTCATCCTGGTGACCAAGGATTGTCAACCTGCTGTTACCCACATTATTGTGCCTTCTGTTAGACTCCAGTTATTGTGACCTCAGAACTTACAGGGTATCACTGGTTGCTGGGTATTCACAGACCGGTCCCAGTGCTCACGATGACCCCTGTGCCTACAATGGGCACAGGAACGTCAGACCACAGAGCAATGGAAGACGGTTGCCTGGTCTTTTATGTCATTTGGACGACCGTGTGCTTGTGCATCGCCTACAAGAGATGTCACCAGGATGCATTATGATAAGAAGGCAGGTGATTTTTTGATGCTCTGGGCAATGTTCTGGTGGAAACCTTGGGGTTCTGGCATTTATGTGGATGTTACTTTGACATGTGCCATCTACCTAAACATTGTTGTAGACGAAGAACAACTCTTCATGGCAGCGGTTTTTGCTCATGGCATTAGCTTCTTTCAGCAGAATAATGCACTTGAAGCACTGCAGAAATAATTTGGGGAACATGACAAAGACTTCAGGGTGGTGACTTGGCGTTCTGCAGATCTCAATCCAATTGAGCATCTGTGGGACATGCTGGAAAAATAAGTCCAGTTATTGGTGGCTACACCTCCCAACTTACAAGACTTGATGCCGGATACCACAGGGCACCTAAGGGGTTTTGTGAAGTCCATGGCTTGATGGATCAGAACTGTTTTTGTAGCACAAGTGGAACCTACACAATATTAGGAATGTGGTGGTTAGTGTTATGGCTGTTTATAAGCACAATTGCACATATTCATTTGGAAACTTGTCTTCTAGTTACATAGTTAATATGGTTGAAAAAAGACAAATGTCCATCAAGTTCAGCCAAGGGTCCACTGTGTAAAGGTGGGTGTGGGTCTCTCACAGGATTTTAGTAGAAGCAAATGGCCTGATAGATCAAAAATTCTCACACTGCATGTGGGCTCAGAGGATTTTGTCACCCTTCTGATTTGTGAACCTAGTTGACAGTATTAGGGTATGTTCACACAGCGTATTTGTGGGCTAGACTTCGGGTTGCAATTGTGCTGCAATTACGTCCCAGAAATACGGTAAAATCTTAGCACTCATTGAGTGATGTGCTATTACAACATATTCCCCCTTGCTTACTGCACGGCCACAATGGGTGTGAATGGGGGTCGGCCCGGAGCACTTTAGAAGTATGCACTAGTCAGCATGTACTTCTAAGGGTATGTTCACACGGCTTATTGTAGAGCGTAATTGTGTTTCATACGTGGCGAAATGCACGCCGCAATTAAGGTAATTCATAGCTCTATAGAGGGGCTATGGATTACGCGTTGTCCCCCGCGTGTACAATACGATTGTATGCGCGGGGGGAAATTGACATGTCAATTGCAAGTGGCGAATACGCGCTGCTGACAGTGCATGTCTATGGAGCTGGCCGGGCGGCCCTCGTGCTTTGGAATTATTCCAAAACACCTGGCAATAAGCCGTGTGAACATACCCTAAAACACCAGACTTACAGCGGCGAGCACAGTACCCTGTAAGCCTGGTGTGAATTCACTCTTAGTGAGCATCTTCAAATAATGTCTTGCTCTGCAGGTCCTCCACGCATTACATGGGTAGTCAATTTCAGTGCAGTGTAGTACCTAATTTCCCCTGTGGGGGTGCTACAATGCGCGCAACAAATTACACCTGTTTGCTAAGAGTCCCAGAAGTGGCATTTTTTTGGAACTTCCCTAAGAGGTATTGTTCAAAGCATAAGGAAAGCACAACAAGCGTGATTACAGAATATGTTGAATTTAAAGGGCATGTCTGCTGTATCTTTTTATTATTTTAATAGGATCGCTTAAATAAAAAAACAACTTCTCCTCACCTCTCTCTTCACCTCGGATCCAGCTCTGCACCATGCTTGCTCTCCATTCTTCTGTTCACTTCTTTCTTCTTCCACATGGGAACATCGCCACCGTATTGGTTATGTGACCCTTTCTGACTTCAACATTTGGAGCACTGATTTCTAAATGGTGAAGACAGGAAGGGAGGAAAAGAGAAAAAAGAAAACAAAAGGCCAATAAAGACTTAGGATAACACAGAGCTGGATCCAGGTGAGGGGAGAGGTGAGAGTACTTTTTTTTTTCCCTATGGCTGTAACATGCTACTAGAATAATTTTAAAAAGTACTAGACAACTCTTTAACTACTTTCATCAAGACAACCACTGACTCTATGACTTATTAGTACATAAGGAGTATGTTGTAGTCCCCGTTGGAAGCCCCCATTTTAGCGGCGGAGTGTAGAAAGATCAATTTTTTTGGCAGTTCCCCTGCCCACATAAAAATGGAGGCCCGTTTTTTTTTGTAAATTGGGCAATTAAGTGATCATCGGTTGTGGGCTGGAGTATTAAATATAGAAAGGGAGTAAAACAGAATAAGTTTAAAGCTCGTTGTTAATGTGCAAAAAGTGGGGACAAACCCAGCCAATGTTGGATTTAGGTTGGGTGCATTAATACAAATGACTCGGTCGGTACATAGTTTAGAGCAGAGGTGTCAAACTCATTTTCAAAGAGGGCCACATCTATATTATGGTTGCCCTCAAAGGGTGGCTAGGGTGCTTGGGTTGGTGTCGAGCTCTGACAACCCGTGATGCTGAATTTGTTGTGGAGGTAAATTAACAGCTTTGACCCGTTTGCTTAAAATTTGTAGCTTTATTTTTTTTAAAAAGGCACCCGTCAGGAAGTTTTGCGAATAAGGCCGAATATGTGGGAGGCTGGCTCTGGGGGGTTTTATGGGTTTTTGATAGGGGAGGAAGTGGCTCGTGATTTAGTGTTTATGTGAGGAGAGAAGTGGCTCTGTGTATATGGGTTATATGATAGAGGGAAGAGAAGTGAGTCTTGATTATTTGGGTTATATGTTGAGGAGAGAAGTGGCTCTGTGATATATAGGGTTATTTTATAGAGGGAGAGAAGCTGAGCTCGTGATATTTAAAGGGGTTTTGTAAGGGGGGAAGCGAGCTTGTGATATATAGGGTTTTTTTGATGGGGGGAAGAAACTGGCTCTGTGTTATTTAGGGTTTTAGATAGAGGGAGAGAAGTGGGTTTTTGTGATATAAGGGTATTGATGAGGAGGAAGGAGCTTGTGATTTATGCGTTATATGTTAAGGGGAGAATGAGCTCTGTAATATTTGGGTTTTAAATGATAGAGGGGAGGAGTGGGCCCGTGTTATAGGGTTTAGTGGGGGAAAATGAGTCTGTGTATTTTTAGGGTTTTTTGATGAGGGGAGAAGTGAGCTTGTATTATGGGTTATATGAAGAGGGAGGAAGTGAGCCTTTGTTATATGGGTTTATATGATAGGGGAGAAGCGGGAGTTTCTTGTGTTATTGGGTTATATGATGGGGGGAGAGAAGTAAAGCTCTGTGATATTGGGGTTTTTTGATAGGGGGAGAAAAGCTGAGCTCTTGATTTTAGGGTTTTGATAGTGCAGGGGGGGAAATTTAATTTTCCCAGGGGGGTCCTGCATGAAAAAAGTGTGGGGGTTTTGGGGGGCCCGGACAAATAAAAACATAGGTTGAAGGGGGGAAAAAATTCTTTTTGGGGGGGAATTATCTTTGTGGAAAATTTAAATGGGGGGATGTATCATATATGAAATTATACTGAGGGGAACGTAAGGAAGGTATTACAGCTCTTCTAGAAAGGGTTTAAAAAAGTAGATGTATGCCCCCTCAGTCTGGCAGGTATTTACTCCCTCAGCCCAGGTTTTTAGGTACCCGCAGGCGGTTATAGAAAACGCTCCCCCCCGGGGAGGTATATAGATGGGTACAGTCCCTGGGCGGGTTTTATAGTAGGACACCCCCCTACTAGGCGGGAAATTTTGATAGGGTTCATCCCCCATCAGGCGGGGTATAAGATGGGTACAGCTCCCCTCGGGCGGGTATTAGATTTTTTTACAGCTCCCCTCGGGCAGGGTATTATTTAAAAGCTGCACACGGGGCAGTTATATAGTGTTGGGTTTTTCCAACAGGAAGGTATATATTTAAAAAAGTTTAACAAGGGGGGGGGGTATTTTGTTGGGGCCCTTCCCCAAAGGCAGGTATATAGTTTAAGGTGTGTCCCCAGGCGGGGTATTTGGGAAAGCTATTTTGTGCCCCCCGGGCAGATACTTAGTGAGGTGTTTTCCCTGGAGGTTTTACAGATAGTGGGTTTTGTGCCCCTTGGGGCAGGTATTTAGATAGTGAGGGGGGTGGCCCCGGGGGCGGTATACAGATAGTAGGTGGGGCCCCCCAGGCAGGTATTTTGGGGGTGGGTGTGCCCCCAGGAGGTATAAGATAGCTGGGGTGTGCCCCCCACCCAGGTTTTTGATAGTGGGGTGTGTCCCCGGCCCAGGTATATAGAAAAGTGGGGTGTGCCCCCAGGGGGGGTTTTAAAAAAGATAGTAGTTTGGGGTTCCCCCAGGCAGGTATTAAAAGTTTGGGTGGGTGTGTCCCCCAGGGGGGTTTTAGTTTGGGAGGTGTTTTCCCCCGGCAGGAAATTTTAGATGTGGGGTTTTGTGTCCCCAGGCGGGATATGGGATAGTGGGTTTTGCCCCCAAGGAGGTATAAGTTGGGGGTGCCCCCCAGGCGGGTTTTTGTTTGTGGGGTTTTTTGCCCCGGGAGGAATTAGATAGTGAGGTTTTGGTCCCCATGGGGGTTTACAGATAGCTGGGTGTGTTTTCCCCAGGAAAGGTATATAGATAGTGGGGGGTGTTTTCCCCGGGCAGGTATAAAATTCCCTTAAAAAGGGTCCCCAGGCAGGTATATAGTTTGTGAGGTTGTGTCCCCAGGCGGTAGAGATTTGGGTGTCCCCCCAGGCAGGTATATAGATAGTGGGGTTTTGCCCCCAAGGGGGGGTATACAGATACTAGGTGGGTCCCCCGGGCCCCGGATTTTTAATAGTTGGGTTTTGTTTTTTCCCCAGGCGGGTTTATAATTTTTGGGGGCCCCAAAATTAAAAATAAAAAACACAAATACTCCCCTTTTGGGTTTAAATGTTTCCCGGCGGGAGCGGGGCTCATTTCTATCCGAGGAGTTTTCCGGGAACTGGTGGGCGTGTTTGACGCCCGGGCGCCGGCCCAGGGGAGGGCTCCTATTTCAGCCCCTGGGCCCGCAAAATTTTTTACGGGTTGGTGCCCCGAGGGGAGAGGCAGCGGGCGGGGAGGGGGGGTTCCCCAAGTCGCTGCCTTAATTTTAAACCAGTAATAGTAGCGTGAGGGCCCGCGGCGGCCTCTCAGCAATACCCGGCGCTATTTATTAGCAGCCGGGCATTACCCCGCGGGCCCCCTTTCCGCCCGGGGTTTCCCCAAAGTCTGTGATAGAGGGAGAGAAGCTGGGGCTCTGTGATATATAGGGTTATTTTAAATAGGGGGAGGGAGCTGAGCTTTGTGATATTAGGGTTTTTTGTTTGAGGAGAGAAGCTGAGCTCTTTTGAAAATATAGGGTTAATAAAAATTTTTGGGGGAAAAGTAGTGAACTCTGGGGTTTATATGGGGTTATATGATAGAAAAAGTTTGAGCCCCTTTGATTTTTTGGGGTTTATAGGGGAAATTTAAAGGGGAGGAATTTAGATTTTTAAAGCGGGAAATTTCGGGGGAAAAGAAAAAAAACAGAGTAAATTTTGGGCCCGGGGAATTTTAAGGAAAAAGACAGTGAAAGCCCTGTTACCCCACCCCCCCATACTTTGTTTTTCTAGCTACATTTTCGGGCCCTGCCTTTTAGCAATGGTGCTAAATTCAGCTCAAACTCTTTCAAAAAAACTGCAAAATTTAAAAAAAATCAAAAATGTAATTGCCCCCCGGGAGTCTTTTATGCCCCTTTTAAATGGATATCAAAAATAAAAAAGAAAACCCCCATTTAATACTTAACTGTAAATTTGCTTTATTTTAAAAAAGAATAAACTTTTTTTAAAGAAAAAGGAAATGTTAGCAGTGTGGGATTTAACTGTGAATAATTGTAACATGTCACATGAGTCAGTGGACATATTATATTCTTACCAAAACAAAGTGTGAGTTCCTTGGTTAAAAGGTGTTTTCCTATAAAAGAAAAATTACATTACATTGTGGCTGCAGTGGGTAAAAAAAGAGAAAACCCTTACCTAGCTTACCTAGCTGTCCTTAGTTGCTGTTGGTCCAAAGCTTCCAATGATCTTCTACTCTTCACTTCCAGGTTCTCTTCCTGAAACAGAGGAGAGGCACACACTTTCTGACTATATATATATAATTAATATATATATAATATAATATATAATAAATATATAATATATATACAGTTGAAACCAGAAGTTTACATACACTATATAAAAAGACACATCTGCATGTTTTTCTCACTGTCTGACATGAAATCAGAATAAACCTTATGCCTTTAACCAATTTTTGACAGCCCATATGATGAGGTCATGTGTTTGGAAGCTTCTGATAGGTTTATCAGCAACATCTGAGTTAATTAGAGACACAGCTGTGGATGTATTTTAAAGCACACCTGAAACAAACTGCTTTTGTGTGTAACATCATGGGAAAGTCTAAAGAAATCAGCCAAGATATCAGGAAGAGAACTGTGGATTTGCACAAGTCTGGATCATCCTTGGGTGCAATTTCCAGATACCTGAATGTGCTTCTTTCATCTGTACAAACAATTATATGCAAGTATAAACAAGATGGGCATGTCGAGCCATGATAATGCTCATGATGGAGATTAGTTCTGTGTCTCAGAGATATTCATGCTTTGGTCTGACATATGCATATCAACCCCAGAACAAGAGCGAAAGACATTGTGAAGATGCTAGTGGTTGCTGGTATGATTATGTCATTATCCACAGTTGAAACAATACTGTATCAACAATGGGGTGAAAGGCCACTCTGCCAGGTAGAACCATACTCCAAAAGAAACATATAAAAGCCAGATATTCGCAAAAGCACACAGGAACAAAGACCTACATTTTTGGAGACATGTCCTGTGGTCTGACGAAACTAAAATTGAACTGTTTGGTCATAATGACCATCATATAGGAAAAAGGGAGATGATTGGAAGCCTAAAAACACCATCCCAACTGTGAAACACAGGGGTGGCAGCATTATGGTGTGGGGTTGTTTTGCTGCAGGAGGGACTGGTGCACTTCCCAAAATAGATGGGATTATGAGGATAGAAGATTATGCGGCAATACTGAAGTAACATCTCAAGACATCAGCCAGGAAGTTAAAGCTTGGGCGGAAATGGACAATGACCCGAAGCTACTGCCAAACTGGTTACAAAGTGGCTTAAGGATAACCAGGTCAATTTTTTGGGATGGCCATCACAAAGCCCTGATCTCAACCAAATTGAAAATGTATGGCAAAGCGAAAAAGCAGGTGCGAGCAAGGCGACCTACAAACATGGCTCAGTTACACCAGTTCTGTCAGGAGGAATGGACCAAAAGTCCTACCAAGTATTGTGAGAAGCTTGTGGAAGGATCCAAAACTTTTGACCCAAGTCATACAGTTTGCGGGCAATGCTACCAAATACTAATGAAATGTATGGAAACTTTTGACTATGAAGAAAATAATAAAAATGCGTTAAAAAAATTCTCTCTCTCATTATTCTGGCATTTGGCAAATATAAATAATTTTGGTTCCGAATTGACCTAAAACAGGGAAGGTTTATTCTGATTTCATGTCAGATAGTGAGAAGAACATGCAGATGGGGCTTTTTATATGGTGTATGGAAACTTCTGGTTTCAACTGTATATATCGTAATCCAGAAGGGTGTACAAGCTAACACACCCCCTAGTGGTAAAGTAAAATGAATAGAATACAAGTATAAGTGTAAAATAAAAAAAGTTTTAAAAATTAAATAAAAATCTTAAAAGTTCAAAACACACCCCTTTTGGCGTTTTACAAAAAGAAATTAAAAAGTTACACAGAATAGTCAATGCCGTGTCCGTAAAAGTCTGATCTAATAAAATCATCAATAATTTTTCCTGTATGGTTAACACCATAGAAGAAAAGACATTCTCAGTGCCAAACTGAGGTTTTCTTGGTCATTTCCACATCTCAAAAAAAATTGGGGAATGGTTATCAGATGTGTAAAGGGGCCAGTCAAAATCCTCCTTTTTGGGGTTTTTCACTTTTGACCATATTTTCATTTGTGTGAACCCACATTTTTGGCTCACATGGATTAAAAATATGGAAAAAACAGTCATGTGACCATGGTATCCAAAAAGATTACATGTTACATATTTGTAAAGGCCCAAAAAAAACAAAAAATTCCATCTAGTTCACCTTTTTTACAGTGTTTTATCCATGTATGAGAGAAGAACTTCTCCAATTACCACCTCCAGCAGTTTTAAACAGTGACCACTACACCGGGGCATTGACCCGGTAACCAGTAACAGTATGTATGGGGGAGCAGAACTTCTCCATATTTCTACCTCCAGCGTCTTATCATGTGACCACCACACATGGGCTTTTTACCCTGGGACCAGGTAACAATAGTGTTGGGGGAGCAGAACTTCTCCAGTATTATCACCTCCCAGCATCTTACATGTTACCAACCACACGGGGTCATTTGACCCTGGTATCCAGGTAACAGTAGTGAAATGGAGAGCAAAACCCTTTTCTCCAGTATTACCACCTCCAGCAGTGTCTTATCATGTGACCACCTCACAGGTCAGGGTACCCTGGATCCAGGTAACAGTAGTGTATGGAGGAGCAGAACTTCTCCAGTTTTTTACTACCCCCAGCAGCGTCTTATCATGTGACCACCACACAGGTCATGTGACCTGGTATCCAGGAACAGTATTTGTATGGAGGAGCAGAACTTCTCCAGTATTACTGCCTCCAGCAGCGTCTTATCACGTGACCACCACACAGGTCATGTGACCCTGGTATCCAGGTAACAGTAGTGTATAGAGGAGCAGAACTTCTCCATGTATTATCACCTCCAGCAGCATCTTACATGTGACCACCACAGAGGTCATGTGACCTTGGTATCCGGGTAACAGTAGGGTATGGAGGAGCAGAACTTCTCCAGTATTACTACCCCAGCATTCTTATCATGTGACCACCACACGGGTCATGTGACCCTGTATCCAGGTAACAGTAGTGTATGGAGGAGAAGAACTTCTACAGTATTACTACCTCCAGAAGGGTCTTATAATGTCTGTCAGTGTCTGTGTCTCTGTAACGATCCGACAGGTGTCAGTAAGGACTGACATGTCGATTGCCGAGTATGTGATGGATCCTCAGTGATCACCGCGGGCAAGGTGGTATAGGTGGAGACCTATGGTGACAGCCGAAGTGCAAGACACCGAATACAGGTAGCGGAGTCGGGTCACAGCCCTGTATAGCCATAGACGGAGAGTAGGTCCCAGGCAGGTAGGTAGACAATAAGCAGGTATTAGCAGACCAGTGCAACGGCAGGAACAACAGTAACGGGTACTTAGGACACACAATGTTAACACGGGGATAACGCTGGAATTACAGGAATACTGGAAGCAGCAGGTACACAGCTCTATGTAGGACAACAACAAACTGACCAGGGGTAGGGGAAGGAAGTTCCTTTTAGCACAAGAGGTCACAGGTCATAGGTTGGACAATTAGGTATTGTTTCTTTAAATATTCAAGCACTGCCACACGTGCCATAGGGGGTGTGCATGCGCGCAGAGGGTGCTTGTGAGGTCGGGTATGAGCCAAAGCGTGTACAGATACACCTGCCGAAGCAGAGGCACGGGCACGACCGCGGTCCATAACAGGGTCCACGGCGTGCACCATGACAGTGTCATCTTCCTGCTTTTTTTCCCAAAAGTTAACTATATTAACAACATGACAGTGTCACATAGAGACAGTTATGTGTGCTGCAGTTTTTTTTTTAACTATAAAGACATCAGTTATACAAATAAAGAAGTTTCTGGAATAACCATGTTAATAATAAGTATTCCACCATTGCTCGTCTTCAGTTCCCAAATAGATGTAATGCACCCCTGTTGCTGATTGCGTGCCAGGAGGTCACATGACTCACACCATGTTTACTCCATGGATACATTACCATGGACAGGAATGTGGGCTGTACCATTGTTTTTACTTCTATATAGAGGCCTACTGCATTGGTAGAAAAGAGATACAGGAGCTAAATTTTTAATACATGTATATTAGAAAATTGTATGATTTGTTATTAAATGTATAATAAATATAAACAATATAAAGTGAACAACCCCTTTAAGATAATTATTATTCGAGTACATGATACCGGCATGCACTAAATGATGTCCATACAAGCCATTAGTCAGTGGCTGTGTGTTTAAGTAATGCCCAAATGACCAGTGAATAATGTTACAAATCTGTGTTATGTTACCTGGGCTTCTTCCCAGAAATGGGGGCCAAGGAAATACTAATAGTCTTGATTAGAGACACCGTGGTGGTTGTGGTTGGGGATAGGTTTGTAGAAACATTATTCCATCTGCTGGTATGCTGCCAGATACTTCGTGCAGTGAAATGGCCAAGAAACCAAGGGCTTTTACATATTCCAAGGACTAGCCGTGCAAGGAAAGGAACAGAGCGGAGGAGAAAACTGAACAATTCTCTCTAGCACCATCTAGCGTAAAATAAGAGCAATGCAATAATCCTTTTCTCAGATAGTAACATATAGTAACATATAACATATGTAACATATATACATATACCTAACATATATATATATATATATATATATATATATATATATTATATATATATATATTATATATATTATAATATTATATATTATATATACCTATACATATGTACCTATATATACCTAGTATACCTATACATAACATAGTAACATATAGATAGTTTTACAGCTCTGGATTATCAGACTGTGTAAGGCGAGGGCCACACAGCATCGAACGAAAAACCTCAGAGAGCCGACGGAATTTGTCCTATGCAGGATCGCGGTTTTTGCCGTTGATCTGCACAAAAAACGCGGTTGGTTTTAGTTTTTGAATGAATCGTATACACGGGAAACCGACGGCAAATCCGAGCAGAATCCGGCGGAATATACAACATGTCGCATAGGCTGCTGGATTTTTAACGCGGCGGTTAAAACCCCGTGATCTATAGACTACAGCACGGGTTTTTAATTTCTGTCTATGCAGCACAGGGTACAGTCAGATTATCAGCAGTTTGAATATAATGAATCCGCCGAAAATCCAACAGTAGTTCTGTGCTGTGTAGACATAGACTAAGGGACCACAAATGTGACTTAGGCATTATTCAATTTCCATAAAAACTATAGGACATATCATGCAAAAGTAGCAAATGCTTACGCGTTTCAGGGTTACCCCCTTATCCATAGGTGCTATGCTTAGAGCGGAAACCCTGAAACGTGTAAGCGTGTTTGCTACTTTTGGAAATTGAATAAAGCCTTGGAACTTTTAAACTGAAAAACTGAAGCGGGAACCTTTCTTTGTCCTTGGATACTTTATGGAGGCTGCTGCTACCTCTCCGTGCTGGTGTTTACATTATCGGGGAGCTGAATATACAGATATGCGACTTGACTGTGTTTATGTATATATTTATTTCACACCTCATACTACAGAGTATATTTATTTTTTTTTTTAAATTGGGTTTCTATGGGTGACCGGGATGACTCTTTATGGCATACCACTGAGCTCTCCATCAGGTATATGTTGGGATATCATCCAACAGAAAACTAGAACGTAATGTGAACAGAGTCTAACCCTCTCTCTTGGAATGCTCTATACTGGGCAAAATAAATTCTTCTTTTCATGAACATTTATTGTTCACACTGTGCACACCACTATACATCGGGTGTTTTAGAAGTACGCATTGGTCAGTGCGTTCTTCTAAAGCGCTCTGTGCAGGCCCCCATTCACTTTCCAACACTTATAGAGTACTTTTGGAACCAACATTGTACTACAAAAAATGTAAAATAAAAAAAATAAGTAAACTTGCAAATTAGGTTGAGTAAAAATCTCATACTGGTTTTGGTTCACAGCTCCTCTGCAATCATATGGGCCTTATGTATTAAAACTGTCTAGCAGTAAGATGGTCTTTGCTGCCCCTAGAAACCAATCAGAGCCCATAACAACCAATCAGAGCTCAGCTTTTATTTTTCCAGCTCAGTATAAGAAATGAAAGCTGAGCTCTGATTGGTTGCTATGGGCTCTGATAGATCGCTATGAGCTCTGATTGGTTGCTATGGGCTCTGATTGGTTGCTATGAGCTCTGATTGGTTGCTATGGGCTCTGATTGTATACTTTTGGCTCTGATTGGTTGCTATAGGCAACAAAGTCTTAATGCGAGACAGTTTTCATATATAAGGCCCGCCATCTACAAACCCTGTGTGTAGTTTGATGTTGCGGCCATGTGTTACTCCACTCCACTTTTTTTGCCTACCAAATAAAAGTAGGAGATGGGGTATATTTAAGCGTATATACACAGTTTCGGTCTGGGTGCATAGGACCCACCAGTGGAATTTAATTCTGGGACCGAACCAGTGGAGTTGATTCTGGGGGCCCACCCTACAGCTACTGTACGTGCCTCTTATTCTCAGCCTCTAACATTAAGTTCATCTTTCTACACTTTATTGAGTTTATATGTATTTTACAACCTGTGTTTTTACATTATACCCAGTATTATGTCTATGACCTTAAAGGGGTTGTCTCACTACAAGGATTGCTGCTTTTTATGTAATAGATCTTGCTAAAACAAGTCACTTTGCAATATGTGTCCATTAACAGTGTCCTACCTATTCCTAGATTTTCCCCTTTTGTATGCGCGCATCAGCTCCTATGGTCGCTTTTAGCTACAGACCTGTTCAATCTCTCCTGATAGGCTGTCAGTGCTGGTCGCTATAGCTACAAACCTGGTGTCCTCAGCAGCTCATCACTGCAGGCCAGTAGAGGCCAGTAAATGCCCCTGAATTCAAAAATGTAACTGAGAAAACAGAGCTGAGGTGAGAGGAATCAATGCAGTGAGACAACCCCTTGAAATGACTTTGCATTTGGAACATCATCCTTTCCTACCACAGTCGGTGGTTGGCTACCTCCTGACTGACTAGCCCGCATGACCAGTAAATAATATTGTGCTGGGCATGCGCCCTAGTCAGCAGGCCGTCGCTTCCATACTGTAGCCGCCTACCGTCCTCCCTGAATGAAATATCACACTATACAAGGTAGTGTGACATTGCATTTGGGGAGACCATTGTTTTCATAGTATAGTCACTTAATAAGTGACTATAATGGGGTCAATCAGGTTTCCATCATAGTATTTTCTGCACAAAATAGCAAAGCAAAGTGTGCTATGTTTTCCGTCTTTTTAGGTATGTGTGATGGAGGCTTCTAACAGAAGCTCTGACCAGTGTCAGACTGGGGTGCCCAGGGCCCACCAGAGGAGTCGATTCTGGAGGCCCACCAGTGGAATTGATTCTGGAGGCCCACCAGTGGAGTTGGTTCTGGAGGCCCACCAGTGGAGTTGATTCTTTGGCCCCACCAGTGGAGTTGAGTCTTGGGACCCAGCATTGGAGTTGAGTCTTAGGGCCCACCAGTGGAGCTGATTCTCGGGGCCCACCAGTGGAGCTGATTCCTGGGACCCCCAGTGGAGCTGATGCTTGGGGCCCACCAGTGGAGTTGATTCTCGGGGCCCACCTGTGGAGTCGATTCTGGAGGTTCACCAGTGGAGTCGATTCTGGAGGCTCACCAGTGGTGTTGATTCTGGGGGATCACCAGTGCTGTTGATTCTGGGGGATCACCAGTGGAGTTGATTCTGGGGCCCACCAGTGGTATTGATTCTGGGGCCCACCAGTGGAGTTGATTCTGGGGGCCCACCAGAGGAGTCTATTCTGGGGGTCCACCAGTGGAGTTGATTCTTGGGGCCCACCATGGAGTTGATTCTGGGGCCCACCAGTGGAGTTGATTCTGGGGCCCACCAAGGAGTCCCATTCTGGGGGGGCCACCAGTGGAGCTGATGCTTGGGGCCCACCAGTGGAGTTGATTCTCGGGGCCCACCAGTGGAGTCGATTCTGGAGGTTCACCAGTGGAGTAGATTATTGAGGTTCACCAGTGGAGTCGATTATGGAGGCTCACCAGTGGAGTCGATTCTGGGGGATCACCAGTGGAGTCGATTCTGGGGGCTCACCAGTGGAGTTGATTCGTGGGCCCTACCAGTGGAGTTGATTCTGGGGACCCACCAGAGGAGTTGATTCTGGGGGCCCACCCGAGGAGTTGATTCTGGGGGCCCACCAGTGGAGTTGATTTGAGTCTCACCAGTGGAGTTGATTTTTGGTCCACCAATTGAGTTAATTTTGGGGGTTCTCCCTATAGCTTCTGTACATGCCTCTTAGGGGCCGTTCACACGGCTTATTTCGGCGCGGATTGGCGCCGTACTGCGCGCCGGATTTGCGCTGCAGTACGGAGCCAATCCGTCGCAGTCATTACGGTAATGCACAGTTCTCATAGAGAACAGTGGATTCCGTTGCTCCTCCCCGCTCGACGAATCCGCCGGGCGGGGAGAAAGTCACTTGCACATTATCCATGCGCAATACGCGCCGTGGATAATGGAAGTCTATGGGGCCGGTGGGCCGCGCCCCCGCCCCGCCCCTTATTCAATCCGGCTCGCAATTCCGTCTGGAATAAGCCGTGTTAACCGGGGCTTATACTCTGTCTCTTTCTCTTTGCCTTTCTGCCTCTTCCAAGGATAGAGATGCAGTTTAAAAGAAACTGCAGGTCTGCCATGGTCAGGGGCCTACCGGGGGTTTTCCCTGTTCCCCTGTGGGCCAGCTCAAGCGTTGTTCTGATGCAGATGTAATTGGAAACGTGGCGCACAGGTGTGCGGGCTACTGCCTGTTCTGCTGCTATCTCTAGCTACCTATATGGACGTAATCTTTGCACTGCCAGTTTATGGACTGTGAATTTATGAAGCATACACGGTCTTTCCTAGTGTATTACCACAAGTATTTTTAATATTTATCAGTTCATTATTGATTGTTTTTGTACTAATAAATAGTAACTGTGTAACATATACAAGGTCTTTGTGCGATTAAGGCGATATAACAGATGTGAATGTAGCCTCCAACATGTCAGAGAAAGAGGAAATAGATTATCAGGGACTGGTTCCAATCTGTGTACAGTGCTGTGGAAGATGTAGGTGCTATATGAGCAAAGTAAAATAAATAAATGATGATGCTAATTCTCTCTACGCTCTTAGGCTGATGCAGCGACCAGTTTCCTGCGAGCGGCCAGGGCTGGAAACCTGGATAAAGCTCTGGAACATCTGAGGAATGGAGTGGATATAAATACATGCAACCAGGTAAAGTGCATCCCTAACCCCTTCTCCACTGTTACTCATGACAAGCTTTCCTCTCTACTGTCCAAATCCAACCTCACTACCTGTAATCTTGACCCACTGCCATTCCACCTCATCCCAGACCTTAATGCTGTTATGATCCCAGCCCTCGCCCATCTCTTCAACCTATCATTAACCTCTGGCATCTTCCCTTCCTCCTTTAAACATGCGGCCATCACCCCCATCCTTAAGAAACCATCTCTCTACCCCTCCTCTGTCCAATTATTGCCCCATCTCACTACTTCCATTTGCCTCTAAACTCCTTGAACAGCATGTCCATCTTCAACTATCCTCCCAACTGTCCTCCAACTCTCTTCTTGACCCGCTGCAATCTGGTTTCCGATCCCAACACTCTACCAATACTGCCCTAACCAAAATCACCAACGACCTAGTAACCGCTAAAGCCTCATGCCACTACTCTGTCTTCTCCTCCTAGACCTGTCCTCTGCTTTTGACACTGTCGACCATTCCCTCCTCCTACACATCCTCTCCGACCTCGGCATCACGGACTTGGCTCTTTCCTGGATCTCCTTGTACCTCACCGATCGAACATTCAGCGTCTCTAACTCTCGCACCACCTCTTCCCCTCGCCCACGCTCTGTTGTCCCTCAAGGGTCTGTCCTGGTCCCACTACTCTTCTCTATCTACACTCTTGGCCTGGGTCAGCTCGTAGCATCACACGGCTTTCAGTACCACCTGTTTGCTGATGACACCCAACTTTTCATCTTCAGCCCAGATGTTAACTCTCTGCTCTCCTGGATCACAGACTGTCTATTGTCACTATCCTCCTTTTCTTCCCGTCTCCTAAAACTAAATGTAGAGAAAAATGAATTAATCATCTTTCCACCGTCTCACTCTATCCCCCCACCTGGTCTCTCTGTCACATTCAATGGCTCTACACTCTTCCCAGTTCCATAAGTTCGCTGCTTTGGGCTAACCCTTGACATTTCTCTATCTTTTAAACCACACATCCAAGCCGTTACCTCTGCCTGACGCCACCTCCTGAAAAATATCTCTCAAATCCCCTCATTCCTTAACTTCGATACGACAAAAATGCTGGTCCAAGCAGGTGTCACCTCTCGCCTAGACTACTGCAATGTCCCTCTCTGTGGCCTCCCGTCTAACACCCTCGCTCCCCTCCAAACCATCCTGATCTCTGCTGCACCCCTCTGATCCACCTCTCTCCTCACTACTCCTTTGCCTCTTCCTTTTGCCAATCCTTATACTGGCTACCCATTGCCCAGCAAATACCGTTCAAGTTACTAACCATGACCTACAAAGCTTTCCATAACCTCTCCCCTCCATATATCTCAGCCTTAATATCCAAACACAATACAATATCAGTAGCACTCTAGAAACACTAAAAAACGGTCAAAGAGGACATAAGAATCTTTGGAACAGCATTTCTGCTAATATGAAATATTTGAAAAAATTTGAGGTTCTTAGTGTACATTTTTTATCAAAACTGTAAATACCCACCTACCGCGGTGACCCCAATTCAGGTGGGAACCTACGCTACGTGCTATCTCTCTAGGTGTCTGTTCAGACCTCCACACTTCAGGGTTAGAAGGTTCCTGCTATATACCTGATCTGATTAAAAAACCTTAATTTCCAGATACCTCCCCTCACACAATCTCCGCTCCTCACAGGACCTTCTTCTCTGCTCTCCTCTAATCAGCTTCCTCACACAATAATCTCCAAGATTTCTCCCGTGCTTCCACATACTCTGGAACTCACTGCCCCAACACATCAGACTCTTCTCCACTTTCACTAGCCTCAAAACCAACCTGATTGCCTCTAACCTGCAATAACCCTGCTGCCCTTAGACACCCCACAAACATGTCTGCCCCTCACTTTCTGTCTCTTTCCTCCTCCACTGTAGATTGTAAGCCCTCGCAGGCAGGGTCCTCTCTCCCTCTGTACCAATTGTTAGTCATTTATCGTCACCATTGTACTTGTTTGACATATGTTATGTATGTAACCCCCCTTTGAATGTACAACATAATAGTAATAATAATAATATATGCTGTACCCCTGCACAGACAGTTATATACATTACCGTTCTATCTCTTGAAATGGAGCTAGTCCAACATTTTCTACACTTCCCCAGACAGATTTATGTCCACAGCATTTTTTTTTTAAAAAATGGTCTGAATGTTTATAGTGTCTACTGCACCATAAGCAGAATTGCTGTGAAGGGTCCTAGGTTTTGGGAATATAGCATTGCTCCTATTCTTGGCTAGCTTTGTATTACTGCTGTAAATTCAGTCCAGCTTTATGACATCTGCAGTTTCCAGCTGATGCACATCATATTTACTGTATCTCTTGGCTCACACATAGATCTGCAAAATGACCTTACAATCAGAGCTCTGCATTAGGGTATATTCACACGGCGTATTTGCAGGGCATGCTTCGGCGCCTAATTGCGCCGCAGATACTGTAAAATCATAGCACTCATTGAGTGCTATGATTGTGCTGCATATTCTCTGGCACGTACTAAGCGCCGGAAGAAATAAGTGAAATGTTACTTCTTCCCAGTGCTTCCCGGGGAAATCTAAGATGAATGGGGGCCAGTCAGAGCACTTTAGAAGTACACGCCGCTATACGCCAGTATTCAACCTTGTAAACATACCCTTACTATTCCAACCCATAGACTTGTGCAATGTTATCTCCATAATCGTGTATTCTGTGTTTCAAAAGAACTAAAAACATATTGTGCTACATAATATACATTTTTTTACCTGACAAAATCTAATATCTGTGGAAAGATCTTGGAAGTAACTCTTGTAGTAACTAGTCCTACACCAATGAGTACCAAGTGGTACCTGAAAATATCAACAGATCTAGACTAGAAGTGATTTACCTTTTTTAGTATGGGTTCTACTTCCATAGTGTTATGTGATCTACTAGGGCAGTGTTTCTCAACTCCAGTCCTCAAGACCCAAGACCTCAAGACAGGTCATGTTTTCAGGATTTCCTCAGTATAGCACAGGTGATATCATTATGGTCAGTGCATTCTGCACAGGTGATATAATTATTGTCAGTGCATTCTGTGGGAGATCCTGAAAACATGACCTGTTGGTGGGGCGTGAGGACTGGAGTTGGGGAACACTGTACTAGGGTATCAGGGTCAGGCAGATGTGCTGTGCCAGGGAAGTTGCTGTAAATTCCTTGCATGCCCCTTTTTCCGGTGCGCACAAAATAGTCATATGTAAATGTTTAGTCCACTTGTTTACTGCTCATTCTTTATGTATGACTGTACTTGTCCTCTCCTCTTCCCTACGCTATAGTTTTTACTAGCCGTCAAAGAGTGTGTTGGAATACTGGTTGAGGCCTATGAACCTGGGCCTTTGAGAAGGTAGTAGCCAGCCAAAGAGCACCCTGGTAGACTAATTTTTAAGTCTACTGACCTTTGCTTTCAGGTTTTCTGATAGATTGTGATCTTCAGTTTGGCCACCTTTAATTTAGGCCATATAGTTTTATTTTTTACAAATAGTGAAGTACCACAAAATCGGGTATTCCTCCACTAGTTTCTACTTCAGTGACATCTCCACTATGGTTCAGCCGGCACCTTTAGGTCTTCTGGAGAATATCGGGCGTGTGGGAAAGGTCCAGCCTCATATGTCCTGTGATCCTGAGGGGGAGATATGTGGTCAGACCTGTCCCACAGGCCGTGTATTCTGCCCGACCTCACCGTGCCTTCTGACCTTCTATGTCAATCAACACTGTGAAGTCGGATATGCCTTCTCTACTATGCCAAATATCGTCTTCTGGGTCTCTGATCCACAATGCACAATACTTACTGTTCCAACCTTCTCTTCATCTGGTCCAATTCTGTGAATTTTAAAAAAGTATTCTATTGTGATCATAATTTTTTGCCCCCTTTCTGGTCTTGTACAGGTAAACACATTTTGACTTTATGAAGTCTCCATCTAAAGAAGTCCCCAGCTTGAGATCCTCCATCTATAGGACTGTGCTAAGAGCCACTACAATGATTGGTTCTACTTGGAGTGTACTCAAACATCATACATACAGATGGGTCACTGATTTTAAAGGGTGTTGTGTAATGCTTCATTTTTCTTGTATAGTTTTCTTCATACAGACTGCCTATCTCTAGGGCTTTATAGGGTTCTCTATAAATCCCCTAAAATTGTTTTCATGATTAAAATATAACATTTCTCTAATCAGGCAAAGAACACATTTTAAATTGGAATCATTGAAAAAATGCTTCCGTGTCTAAATATTGCTGTTATATACCTGTTACGATGCCTCCCGGTATTTGTTTGATTCCCTCTCATATTGTCCAACTAACGTGTCCAGTGCCGGTGAGAAGACACCATTTCGCTGATGCTGATTGTATGATCTGTACAATAACAGGGATCAATCTGACGCTCATGTCCAGGAGGATCTGGCTGATGGGACTGAGCTGCTGAGCATGTGCGACCACCAGCAGTGAGCAAATAAGGTGGACAAACAGAGGGAATAAAGAAAAATAGCAGAGGGCACTATAACAAGCAAAAATAGTAATAACTAGACACGGGTGCATTTTTTTAAATAAATCAAAATAAAAAAAATATTAGGTCGAACAAAATAATATTATACTTAAAGGGGTGTTTCCACCATGTACTTTGATGTCACATGGATAGGATTTGCCAGCAAAGTGTGAAAGGTGTGGGTCACACCTCTGAGACCTGCATCTATCTCAGGAACAGGCCCCCAAAAGTCTTGGCCCATAATGGAGAGCGGGTCGTGCTTGTGCAAAACTCTCCATTGTGTTCCATGGGAGCTCCGGGTACAGGTGAGTGAGGTGTTCCCATAGAACAGAATGGAGGTTCATGCGCAAGTGCAACTGGCTCTCCATTCTGAACTGAAACTTTTGGGCCATTCTTAAGATAGGTGTATGTACCAGAAGTGCAACCTGTACCTATCAGACTTTGATAGCATATCCTATCTATATGCCACCAAAGTGCATATGGTAGGAACACCCCTGTAATCGTAAAAAAAAACATTCTTCCTATTCTACTGCGTTCTGTAGTCTGAAAAACACTGCCTTCATTTTTGATGAAAGGGCGTACACAGAAATTATAAGACCCCATCTTAAAACTCACTTATTTTTTATGGATTTGAATGTAGGCACCTATTATTACAAAGGACTGCATACTATGTATCAGTGAACGGCTTTCAGGTCGGTTAATGAACATAATCATATTACCCATTTAAATGCTAATTCCAATTCAATCCAACAAAAATGATTTAATTTCAGGAGATGTAAAATGAGATACAATTAAATTCTAACTATCACTAAATTTGCCCTATCGCTGGCACCTGACCTCCTCGAGAGTCATTACTGGCAGCTTAAGCAGCATTTCTCTTGTAAATTTGATTTGTCTCTGTATGTGCCCTATGATCTGTCAATTCATGAGGCTGATCACAGGGCATGACCTTCTAAACTGCGTAAAGGGCTGATACCAGCAGGAGAGGGAAAGACTTGAGTTGTTGGATTTGCTTGATTCCAGTAAAATGAAGAGCAGGTAAGAAGCACACAATACAGAAAGACCCCCATACAAAGACAACATGGGAGGCAACAAAGATCCAGAGATTATTTTAACATATTGGCAGTGGCTGCCACCAGAGTCAAATTCACATATTGGTGGGCTCAGGGCAAAGTTAAAGGGGTTGTCTCATCTCAAAGTTTCATAGGATGCATGAATGAAATAATGATGCTTTGCTCTGTCACTTCCTGGTCAAGATGTCTGTAATTAGCATATGAGCTCTGTGTATTCAGACTTCTCTATTTATTAGTATATATTTAATAAATTACCTTCTCTGTGGTCTGGAGAAGCTTCTGAGCTAATGTAAACAGTAGAGTAATTAATCTTTTGTCTGAAAGATCACATAACACACAAGCTCTTACACTGCTGGATGATGACCTGTGTGATGACATCACTCCCTGCTATCAGATAGAACAAACAGCAGGGGATAAAGAGTACACAGGTCAGTCACTTGGGAAACCTGAAAGCCCTGACAAAAAGCACTTGTAGCTCCTTAACAAAAAAAGATGAACAACGCAATATATTTGGAAAACGTCTTCATTTAGTGTTCCCTGCATTTTGAAAGCTATTCTTTGTAGTGAGACAACCCCTTTAAACCTTTGCCTATCTAGATACCCAATTACACCAAAACATGGGCCATAAAAGAATTAGGTTAGTGAACAGCCTCAAAATTAAATCAAAACACCTACAGAAAAGGCTACCACAAAGATGAATCATGTAAAATAACACATCTTCATTATATCCACATAAAACATAAAAAATCTACATGGAGGTCAAGAGAACCACTTCTGAAGACAGGACTCTGAACAGTCTAGTATTCATAAAAGATCCCTTAAAAAACGCATTCTGCACACTTCCCAACCAACACATCTTTATAAGGTTATGTTCACACAACATATTTGCGGGCCATATTTCGGGGTGTAATTGCGCTGCAATGTGGCCAAAGTACGGCCGACAAATACGGTAAAGCCATAGCACTCATTGAGCACTATGATAAGCCGACGTTTTCTGGCGCATAGCATGCGCCAGGAAAAAGAAGTGGCACGTAACTTCTTGCCAGCGAAGGTGAATGGGGGCCAGCCCAAAAAGCTTTAGAAATATGCACTGGCTAGCACCAGGCGTATAGCGGCGCACACCGTACGCGTCGCTATAGGCCGGGTAAACGCCATGTGAACATAACTTAAGGCAACAATACACATATATAATAAATATGCAAATAAATAACCCCAGTCTGATACATACAGATAATAGAGCATGTCAAAAAGTAAAAAAAATGACAAGGGAAAATCAGAGCATAATAATAATACCGACCAAAATGGTGCCTGCATGCCATACACACATATTTTTTTTTGTTTTCCTATCTATATACCTGTAGTATCACTCTTCCTACCCACCTGTTACTAGAAGTCCTTAGGACCGTTCACACCACGTTGTTATCTTCATCTATGGTATCCGTAAGGATACCATGAAAAACTGTAACCTGACATACTGTATATTGTCATTAAGAACACTAGAGAACACTATTTGGACTACATTTGATCTATTTTCTGAACATACCCACTTTCTGTGGAAGAGTGGTGGACTACGCTGATGAGTCCACCAAAAAAAAGTGTGTAGGTTTGTCAAATAAAGCAAGTGTGGATCAAATAAGACTACCTCTGCCCTATTGTTCTTGATGGCTTGGCTGTGGTGTACGTCCGCATACTGTTTTTCATGATATCCTGATTTATACCACGAACAGAGACAAAAACGAGGTGTGAACGACCCATTGTGTGCAGCAATAACAACAAAAATAATGATGCAATTATAAATTAACATGCACATTTGTGTTAAAGGGGTTGTCTCAGTACAAAGAATAGCTTTCAAAATGTAGGGAAAACTAAATGAAGACGTTTTCCAAATATATTGCTTTGTTTATCTTTTATTGTTAAGGAGCTACAAGTGATTTTATCACCTTCTGTGCTCTGTCTGGTTCCCCAAGTGACCGACCTGTGTACTCCTTCTCCCCTGCTGTTTGTTCTATCTGATAACAGGGGGTGATGTTATCAGACAGGTCAGGGCCAACAGTGTGAGAGCTTGTTTGTTATCTGATCTTTCAGACAAAAGACAGTAATTACTCTACTGTTTACATTAGCTCAGAAGCTTCTCCTGGCCTCAGAGAAGGTAATTTAGCTAATCTAGACTGATAAACAGAGAAGTCTGAATACATGGAGCTCATAGGCTAATTACAGACAGCTTGACCAGGAAATGACAGAGCAAAGCAGCATTATTTCATTCATGCAACCTATGAAACTTTGAGATGAGACAACCCCTTTAATGAACACTGGGCCCATAGAATCAATCACCTCTGGTCGGACCAAGGACCCCTGTCCCACCTTGCATGTAATACCACATTTTACCTGTAGAATCGCTGTAGAAGAATTTGTAAGTCCCGGCAAGCTCCACCAGTGGCAGAGGCTGATCAGTTAGTGGTTGCGATAGACCGACTCCACCACCTTTTTGAGAAACAACCAAACAGATGGGATTTAGTCCTAATGGGAAACCTATATAAGACTTTAAAACCTGTAAATTACTTGAGCTTTTCTTTGTAAAAATATTATATAAAAAAATCCAACACCACTCAATACAAACACAGCGGAATAAAGCCATATTAAGGGGAACTGGTAAAGAAATTATACTACTGTTACCATCACATATCAGAAGACAGATTCTCTAACCCGCCTTGTGTTTGACGATCACTAGACTGAGGTCTGGAGTGAAAGAAACCCTCTGGTGTGCACTCCTAACCTGCGCAAAGAGGTGTGGACTTAGGAGGATTTCAGGGTCATTGAACCCAGCATAGTCACAGATTGGCAGAAGCGGCAGTGGCGTGTAGCCTGGTGCCATTGTAGAGTAAGAGCCCTCAGGTCTTGGCGGATGATGTGGTATGAAGTATGAACCATATACTTCTTCCATCCCTACTGTAATTAATACCATCTTCCTCCACAGCCTGTGACCTCCTACTTAAAGGGGTTGTCTCACTACAAGGATTGCTTTTTATATTAAAGATCTTACAAAAACAAGTCACTTTGCAATATGTGTCCATTAACAGTGTCCTACCTATTCCTAGATATCCCCTCTTGTATGGGCTGCATCAGCTCCTCAGGTCGCTATAGCTACAGACCTGTTTAATCTCTCCTGATAGGCTGCCAGCACTGGTTGCTACAGCTTCAAACCTGGTGTCCTCAGCAGCTTGTGAGTAGAAGCCAGTAAAGCGAAAAACAGGACTGAGGTAAGATGAATTAATGTACTTTAAAGGGGTTGTCTCACTACATTGATTCTTCTTACCTCAGTCCTGTTTTCTTGGTTTCACTTTTAATTCAGGGGTGGGTTTACTGGCTTCCATAGTAGAAGCCAGGTCTGTAGCTATAGCAACCGGCACTGGCAGCCTTTAAGGATAGATCAAACAGGTCTGTAGCTATAGCGACCTGAGGAGCTGAAGCAGCCCATACAAGAGGGGATATCTAGGAATAGGTAGGACACTGTTAATGGATAAATATTGCAAAGTGACTTGTTTTTGCAAGTCACAAGGCATTATGGGAAAGGAGCTGAGAAGCTCTAGCGCCCTCTTTTGGATGTAACAAATCCTCAATTTGCTTCTGACCCACTGGATCTTTGGAAAGCAAGACGGGATTTTTTGCCAAGCCAGCAGCACTCATCTGTAGACAGCCTGTTTCGGTGTTTTGTCCATCCACAGTACAGAGCAGAGTGTTGCTAGCTTGGCTGAGTGGGAGGCAATGAGTAGCTCAGAAAGGGAAGGTCTCTCTTTAGGGAGAGCGCCGTATAGGTGTGTGCTTCGTGGAGGGCAAAAATGCAATTTCGAATCTCCACACGCCTATATAGGCGCTCTCCATAAGGAGAGATCTTCCATTTCTGATCTACTCATTGCCTCCCACTCAGCCAAGCTAGCATCACTCTGCTCTGTACTGTGGATGGACAAAACACCGAAACAGGCTGTCTACAGATGAGTGATGCTGGCTTGGCAAAAAATCCCTTCTTGCTTTCCAAAGACCCAGTGGGTCAAAAGCAAATTGAGGATTTGTTACATTCAAAAGAGGGCGCTAGAGCTTCTCAGCTCCTTTCCCATAATGCCTTGTGATATGCAGATGCTTTGTGGAGTGCAAAAAGGCAATTTCGAATCTCCCCACGCCTATATAGGCGCTCTCCCTAAGGAGAGATCTTCCCTTTCTTGTTTTTGCAAGATCTTAAACATAAAAAGCAGCAATCCTTGTAGCGAGACAACCCCTTTAAGCTTTACATTGGTCCCTTGTTGCAGCTACTACTTCATGTGAGCTGCCAATTTGTGACTTATTCTGAGCTCAATGACCTGGAAATCCTTTATGAAGACCAATTTTAGTAATACAAACATTGCTTGTCACTCACGTGATTAATTGGCCATGAAGTCGTCTAGCTGCCCCAAATGTGACGGGTTATTGATGAGAAAAGTAACATTGAGCTGCAAAAGGCATGACCTATCATTTTTCAGTAATGGCAACCATATTCTTCATCGAACTTTGTGCCCTATTTGGAGATGTGGCACTGGCTATAAACCAATGTCTGATAACCTACTGAGAACAACTCCAGTTCTAAAGTGTCTTATATGTATGAAAAATGATCATTCGCATAGATATATGGACTCCATTGTATAAACTGACCTTCAGGCTCCTTTCACATTCGTCTCATGGTCTCCGTATCTGACAAATCTGTATTGAACAGAACAAAACTGAAATCATAACAGGTCATAATGGATATCATTGGAAATGAACGTCAGGTAATCAAGGACTTCTGTTCATTGAGGATTGTGTATTCTGTAATATCCACCTTGATGTTTTTGGATCCAAATTTTGTGCTTATTAATATATATTTTTAGAGATCAATGGCGCTTTAAAATAAATAATAATAATAATAATAATAGAGGCCGGATCTTTTTTTTTTTCAGTGCAGATCTGATAATAGGGTTATATGGTAAAATGCAGGCTAACTTGCAGCTGATAGTAAACTCAGCTGAAGAGTTAGCAAATTTTTTGACAATGATTTCAATGATACTGGATGCCTCACTTGTTTTGGTGCCTGAAATAGCGCAAATTAAGTGGTACGGTTTAATGTGTTACAACAAAATTTGACCTACATATTCCACAGCAGTTAATAATGCAGAATGCAGAGAGTGAAAGTACAGACTAAACCAAAGATTACATAGTAACAAAGCTATCATGAACAGAACAAACGAGAGGTGTGAGGGCCCTTATTGCAAGTTCTTACAATCTATGTGGGGCTATTGGGGACACAAAAGATGAGGTGCTTAGATTATACAATGGTCCAGTCATTGCAGGAAGAACCTGCCCCCCAAATAGTACATCTATATGTAGATAAGTACATGTGACTGCCTATGTGCATGGAGTCCATATTAGTATAAACCACCTAATGAATCTGTATACTCTTTATGCAGTATTCACCCGCAAAGTATTTACTTGCCAGTAATTTCTTTAAAACTTTCGCATTTAGGCTATGTTCACACGGCTTAAAATGGGACGTATTTCAGTCCGTAATTCAGTCCGTACTGCACGAATTACGGCTGGAATACGTCCCAGTCATTACGGTAATCCACAGTTGTCATAGAGGACTATGGATTACGCCTCCTCTCCCTGCTCGGCGAATCCGCCGCGGGGGGAGACAAGTGACCTGTCATTTTTTAGCAGCATATTCGCGCTGCTAGTAATGATAGTCTATGGGCCGGCGAGGTGCCGGACCCCCGCCCCCATCCACATGGCGTAATTGTGGGGCGTAATTACGCCCCGCAAATAAGCTGTGTGAACATAGCCTTATTCTCACAAGTTTCAAAACACCTTCTGTACACAGTATAAGTTACTTCAATCAAGATTATGGCATATAAGTAAGAACATCCTTACTGTTCTGTCCTGTGTGGAGCAGTCAATTCTGTACCGTTAGCCTCTTAGGAGCAATAGCTGCTATGATCCTTCCCCTGTAGCATGTCCACTACGTTTCGAGGGTCCTCCAAACACCACCATTACACAGTATTTAAATTCAAGTTCTCTTAAAATATAGTGGATTTGATATATGTGCATGCAGTGTCAGAAATGTGTGTGACTGAAGAAGGAGCTGCATTCAGGAACAATCAAAATGATGACACAACATACATTGGCGATGTCCACCATTTGCATGATAACAATGCTCAATGAAATGGACTACCTCTGGGAGCAGAATCTACTGTATCTCCTAATGAGCCCCAAAACCTCTCTGTTCTGAACGGAGACCGAGTCGGGACTCTCCCATAGACTTGAGTGGGAGTTCCAAGTAAGCGGAGCGAGGCCCAGAAAAGGGAATCCTCACATAATAGACATTGATGGCATATCCTAACAATATGCCATCAATGTCTGTAGTGGGACAACCCTTTTAAATATTTAGGGTGCATAACTGGTAATGTATATTACATTTAGCCACAGCATATCTGGATCCACTGCAAATATTTCTTGGCCTAAAGCTCCACAAGTGTTCTTGGCTTGTACTGGTACACTTGCCCCAGGGAGAAAACTGACAAAGATGGCGGCTGAAGCCCCATGGAGATAATTCTGTAATCGTGATGTATGGCACCATCTTGCTAAAAGTCACCCATGGTGACCTCTTCGTTGTCAATCACCTAATTTTTTTACTTTACTTTGGAGATACCTTAAAGGGCCGTTCACGCGTCTTATTTTGGGCACGGATTGCAGCCGTACTGCGTGCCGTACTGCGCTGCAGTACGGCTGGAATCCGTCCCAGCCATTACGGTAATCCACAGTTCTCATAGATACGCGCCGTGGATAATGCATGTCTATTGGGCCGGGGAGGTGCACCCCTGCCCCGCCCCTTATTCAAGCCGTAATTGCGGGCAAAATCCGTCCCGGAATTACAGCTTGAATAAGCCGTGTGAACCAGGCCTAAGGGTCGAGTGTACAGAACAAGGCAAGAACACATTTGCACAAGAAATAGATGCAGTGGATCCAGATATGCTGGCCTGCACCCTTCTAAACATGGAGCATCATGTTCGAGTATGCTTGGATGCAAATGGTGGACATTTCCAACAAATTTTGGGACATCATTTTGGTTTTCATGAATTAATTTATGTGCAAGTCAAATTTTGTTGTAATATGTCAAACAGCTTATTCACATTTTTTGGGAACCAAAGTGAATGGGACACCCTGTATAACAGTGTGCAGCAATCCCAGGGGCTGTCTCACTACAGACACCCTAGCGATATGCCGTCAATGTCTGATAGGTGTGGGTCCCACCTCTGGGACCAGTACCTAACCTATCTCCTAAACAAGCCCAAAAACCTCTCTGTTCTGAACGAAGTTCCAATTTTAGCTGAGCGATGCCCAGAGGAGGGAATCCTCACCTATTAGATATTGATGGCATATCCTAGTGATATGCCATTAATGTCTGTAGTGGGATATCCGCTTTAACTATTTAGGATGCATAACTGGTAATGTATGTTACATTAAGCCATAGAACATAGAGGAACCCCAACATGTACCTACTTACATTGTCATTTGTCCTCTGTCTACGCTCAATAGTGCCAATTCTATGGCCTCCACTTTTTTCTGTGCACAAGTAACCACGTCTTTCCTACAGAATGGGCTGAATGCTCTACATCTGTCCAGTAAGGAGGGACACCTTAAAATGGTGAGCGAGCTGCTACACAAGGAAATTGTGCTGGAGACCACTACCAAGGTGGGCACTACTGTCATTGGTCTTATATATAATGATTCTTGTATGTTCTTTTCTGTAATTAGCTATATTATCATGTCCTGTTCTTCTTAGTAGTTCACTATGTCTCTGTATAGTCAACCATCTAAAAAATGTTTCCTCTATTGCTGTTGGCTGTGTAGAAAGGTAACACGGCACTGCACATTGCTGCGTTGGCTGGACAAGAAGATGTGGTGCGGGAGCTCGTCAATGAGGGGGCCACTGTTAACAGCCAGTCACAGGTAATGTTTTCCAGGGTGGGATTGATATGGAAAAATATCTTTTTAGTAATTTAGCTGGAAGGTGATCATTACTTCTGCTTTATGTGAAAAACAGAAAGGCTTTACGCCCCTGTATATGGCAGCTCAGGAGAACCATCTTCCTGTGGTGAAGTTCCTTCTGGAGAATGGAGCAAACCAGAACCTTGCTACAGAGGTCAGTAATTTGGTGACATATGAAGTCATTGTAAAATCTAGACGTGAATGCAATTAACCCAAATATCCCATTCCTCCATGTTGCACTGAGATACATAGTGCTCTTTGATAGGGTCATCTTGCTATACACTCACCGGCCACTTTATTAGGTACACCATGCTAGTAACGGGTTGGACCCCCTTTTGCCTTCAGAACTGCCTCAATTCTTCGTGGCATAGATTCAACAAGGTGCTGGAAGCATTCCTCAGAGATTTTGGTCCAATATTGACATGATGGCATCACACAGTTGCCGCAGATTTGTCGGCTGCACATCCATGATGCGAATCTCCCGTTCCACCACATCCCAAAGATGCTCTATTGGATTGAGATCTGGTGACTGTGGAGGCCATTTGAGTACAGTGAACTCATTGTCATGTTCAAGAAACCAGTCTGAGATGATTCCAGCTTTATGACATGGCGCATTATCCTGCTGAAAAGTAGCCATCAGATGTTGGGTACATTGTGGTCATAAAGGGAGGGACAGGGTCAGCAACAATACTCAGGTAGGCTGTGGCGTTGCAACGATGCTCAATTGGTACCAAGGGGGCCCAAAGAGTGCCAAAAAATATTCCCCCACACCATGACACCACCACCACCAGCCTGAACCGTTGATGACAAGGCAGGATGGATCCATGCTTTCATGTTGTTGACGCCAAATTCTGACCCTAACCATCCGAATTTTCGCAGCAGAAATCGGGGACTCATCAACCAGGCAACGTTTTTCCAATCTCTACTGTCCAATTTCGATGAGCTTGGGCAAATTGGAGCCTCAGTTTTCCTGTTCTTAGCTGAAAGGAGTGGGCCCGGTGTGGTCTTCTGCTGCTGTAGCCCATCTGCCCCAAAGTTCGCTGTACTGGCATTCAGAATGCTCTTCTGCCTAACTTTGGGTTTTAACGGGTGGCAATTTGAGTCACTGTGCCTTTCTATCAGCTTGAACCAGTCTGCCCCCTTCTCCTTTGACCTCTGGCATCAACAAGGCATTTCCGCCCACAGGACTGCCGCTCACTGGATGTTTTTTTTTTTTTCGGACCATTTCTCTGTAAACCCTAGAGATAGTTGTGCGTGAAAATCCCAGGAGATCAGCAGTTTCTTAAATACTCAGACCAGCCCTTCTGGCACCAACAACCATGCCACGTTCAAAGGCACTCAAATCACCTTTCTTCCCCATACTGATGCTCGGTTTGAACTGCAGAGAATTTTCTTGACCATGTCTACATGCCTAAATGCACTGAGTTTGCCGCCATGTGATTGGCTGATTAGAAATTAAGTGTTAACGAGCAGTTGGACAGGTGTACCTAATAAAGTGGCCGGTGAGTGTATATTCACTGTAGATCTACTTTAGCTGTCTACCTGTGCGTTTAGTCATATGCATGGAAATCTTAGCATGCAATATGTGTCTTGAGAACACCACATGCGCCATCTCTTGTAGCATGACTATCATGTCATGTGGTATAGTTTTTATAAGGTCAGGTTCACATCTGTGTTGGAGGTTCCATTTAGAGCTTCCAACACAGAGATGGGTCCGGATTTGTGTTATAATGGACACCAATGGTGCCCGATAGACCCCATTGACCACAACAGGGTCAGTTAATTTTCCATCATGGTGTCCATCATTGAAAGAATCTGCAATGAGGGCTCTGAAAGAAACCTCCAACACAGATATGAACCTAATCCAAGCTGGGCAAAATGTATAGAGTAGGAGTAGGTTGCAACAAGGGCTTTTTTCAAGGCTAGACATTGGGAAGGGTCACTCTTTTTGGGGACTTAAACCTCTAAGGCCCTTTGGAAGCAGGAATAGATATTTTTGTAGGACATACTAGAGAGCATGCAAAAAGAGGAAAAAAGAGGGGGCGCACAATAGTGTTATACTTTTTTATAACAAATTTAGGTATTGAATACAGTTGGATTCTCACCTTGGGGTGTTGCGCTTTAATATAAGAGGCACAACATTTCAAATGGGGGCTTGCGGGGCAATTTATATACCGTAGCCCTTAGTACGGCCAGCCGCAGGTCACTGATGCTCCGCTCCATGTCCGGTGGGAGAAAACGCCAATGAAAAAGAAAAAAATGGACCCGGCGCATGTGCAGGATAAAAAGCCCGAGCTAAAGGCTTTTAGAGTAAAAAAGTATTTATTCTTAAAATTGCAAGATTTTACTCTCGCAATATTAACTACAAAACATCCCGATTGTACTTTACGCGGTTCGCGAGAGAGCCCTCGCTTCTCAGAAGTTTACATTTATGGTGTTAGGACAAAAATATATATAACGATACATGAGCTGCGATTGGTACACTTGTGTCTGCACCTGTGACCAGGGGGGGGGGTTCGTAGTTTACTGAAAGACATTGGAAGAAGAATGTGTTTTGAGAGATCAAAGCAACCATTGGACAGAGGAAATGAAACAAGAGAAACATTGGATGAGAAGATTTTCAGTCAAAGATAGAAGCTTGAGAAAAAAAAAAAAAGGAAAAAATCCTTAAATGCAGGGAAGGAGAACTAAAGAGGAGCAATGTAAGTAGCGTGATAATCGGCCCAGTGAGAACTATCTAGTTGTATAAGTTTCAATGTAAATAGATTTGGTGCTTTTAATGCTCATCCCCGTGATGTAGATAAAACACGGGGTGTATAAGTGACAATAAAATATATGTGTAAGTTCTTATCTAGGTGTGCTGAAAATTTTAACCAATCGTGAATGGGGCGAGAGATATGGATGGGCCAATAGTAGGGCTCTGGAACAATTTAAAAAATAGGCGCTAAAATATCCAGTCTAGAGGGCCCAAATGACATTCAAATGTTAACAGCTGAATGGTCGGTTTGGTAGTGTTAATTGGGGGGAGATAGGTTAGCCCAATCACAGGGGGAGTACACTCTGTGGGAAACACATAGAAAAATACATTTATTTTAAAGAACTGACAGGGTCGGTTTTTCCTGGAGAATGAATGCGGTTTGCTAGGTTCACGGGAAAAACAACATACAAGTTTTCCTACACAAGAAACCCCACAAAAGAAATTTTTGGGTATAAAATGCCCCTACAAAACCCATACCTTTATTCACAAAATCCCACTAAAAATAAAAAAAAAACAATTTAAACCCTTTAGTGTTTCCAAAAAAAGGTTTTAAAGGGGGAAAAGCTTTCCACCAGACAAAAAAAGGGCACAAACGGGTATAAAGTTTTGGAAAAAGGGGGGCAAAAAAATATACATGCTGAAAGGCACACAAGTATTAGGCCTTTATCAGAGCTATTTTTTTTTAAAAAAACCACTTTTTGTTTATTCCCCATAACAGTATAAACGACACTGGGGGGTTTTTATTTTTGCCCTTTTTATTTTCTCCCTTTAAAAATCATTTCGATTCTCTGTAGAAACATTAACCACGTATTTTGTTTTATTGTCCATTCCAATACTATTTATCTTCTATATATATATAATAAAATTTTTTTATTATATATTAAATATAATTATAAAAAGGGAGGAATAACTACTTTAATAGAAATATTTTCCCTGCATTAGAAAAAAACAATCGCAACAAAATTTTTCCGAATAAAAACCCAAAACCCCCAAAACAAAAAAAATTTTTTGCCCCAGAATATACTACCCAGACTTTTTTCCCCTTGTTTAGCAAGGCACCTTAAAAAAAGTCCGTTGTAATAATTTTGATTCTAAAATTTCAGACTTCATTCTTGGTAACACCCCGTGTGTTTTTATTAATATATTATTATTTTTTTATTAGGGGGGGCATTACACTGTGAAAACCCGGTACTCGGTATTCACAGTTGTTCTTTCGTATACCAAAAAATTTTTCTATTATAATGAATAATACATTCCACTGGGAAAAGTTGGGGGTTTAGGCCTTAAGTTTTTAAAAAATTTTTTTTTTTTTGTTTCCCCACAATAGATCCCTCTGTTTGGTCAACCATATCTCCCCCCAATTAACACTACCAAACAGCCATTTAGCTTTAACATTTTAAGTCTTTGGGGCCCCCCTTTGACTGGTATTTTAGCGCCCATTATTTTTTAAATTGTTCCAGAGCCCCACTATTGGCCCCTCCTATCCCCGCCCCATTCACGATTTGGTTAAATTTTTACACACCTAATAAGAACTTACACAATATTTTTGTCACTTATACACCCCGTGTTTTTTTACATCACGGGGACGACATATAACACCCAAAATTTTTTACAAGAAACCAAAAAACTGATGATGTTATCACTGCCTTTTTCACACTACTTCACATTGCCCCCTTTAGTTCCCTTCCCTGCATTTCAAAGGATTTTTTTTCCTTTTTTTTTTTTTTTTTTTTTCTCAATGCTTCTATCTCTTTGACTGACATCTTTTTCATCCAATGTTTTTTTTGATCATTTTCCCCTGTCCAATGGTTCTTTTATCTCCAGACACATTCCCCAATGTCTTTCAGTAACCTACTAACCCCCGCCCCCGCACAGGGCAGACACAAGTGTTTCCCAATCGCAGCTCATGTACGTTTTAATTCTGTCCAACACCATAAAATGTAAACTTCTGATGAAGCGAGGGCTCTCTCCGAAAGCGTAAAGTATAATCTTAGTTTTGTTTTTAATTTTTTTGAGAGTAAAATCTTTTAATTTTTTAAAAAAAAATACTTTTTTAATGAAAACCTTTTGCTCGGGCTTTTATCCTGCAGGCGCCGGGTCCTTTTTTTTTTTTATAAAGAGAGCATGATAACCCAACCTGTACTGGTTCAGCAATCCATGTCACACTGATAACATTCAGGTACAATCACAAAGGGTAATATGTTGTGGTTTTTCCACTGACAGACTGCCACATTCTTGCTTAAAGGGGTTGTCTCACTTTATTGATTCATCTCACCTCAGTCCTGTTTTATCAGTTTCATTTTTGAATTCAGTGTTTATTGGCTTTACTGGCCTGCTGTAAGAAGCTGCTGAGGACACCAGGGGCGACATGTCCCCATTTGTTTGGTGTATTTTGAACCAAAAACCTGTTAACGCCATATTCTCTATATAAACAAACTGTCATACACCAAAAACTAGGCGCATTTGACACTTCTGAATGTGCCTAAAGTACGCGCATCAAATATGTCTGCAATGATATGCTATGTGCCTTTTTATGGTATACACTTAAATTAGGCGCATTCAATATGTTATACAAGGAATACCACACGCCAGATGTTTGACAGGTTTATTTATTCAGGTGCATTATACACTCATTTAATGTGCCTTAAAACTGGCATGGAAGCGCCTCTCTTCTGACATGTCGCCCCAGGTCTGTAGCTATAGCAACCAGCGCTGGCAGCCTATCAGGAGAGATCGAACAGGTCTGTAGCTATAGTGACCTGAAAAGCTGATACAGCCCAGACAAGAGGGGATATCTAGGAATAGGTAGGACACTGCTAATGGAAACATATTGCAAAGTGACTTGTTTTTGCAAGATCTTTAACATAAAAAGTAATCCTTGTAGTGAGACAACCCCTTTAAAGGGGTGTTCACATCATAGAATTTGATGGCATATAGATAGGATATGCAATCAACATTTCTTAGGTGCGAGTCCCACCTGTGGGAACTGTAATTATCTTGGGAATAGGCCCCCCAAAAGAGTAGGCTCAGAAAGGAAACCTGGTCACGCTTGTGCACAACTCTCCATTCTGTTCTGTGAGAATTCTGCGTACAGGTGAGCACATCACTCACCTGTATTTAAACCTCATCTGTGCACCTCTGGGACCTCTCAGACTTTGATGGCTTATCCTATCAATATGTCATCAGTCTATAGTAGGAACACCCCTTTAAACCTACACTCAAAACCCTACAGTTATTGGTGTGATTTATTGTCGATTTTTCTACATTGACTTCAATGGGAAAAGGAATTAAATTCAATGTAGAAAAATCTGTGACAAATTCCACAACAAAACCTGCAAATTTTTGGCTTTGGGTTGAAGCAAAACAGCTGCGGATTTTCTGCCTCCTGGGAATTTTTCACCTCTTTCTTTTGCATACATTTATTGCTGTGATTTAGTGGTCTGCTCTTCCACGTTAGCAGGGCTTTTATACATTTTTCTATTATGTGGTCTAATAGGTTTATATTAGAAGTTTTACTATTAATGACCCCATTTCTTTGATTTATGGTATTGTCTTTGCTGTACATTGTTTAGTTGATGTGGTTCCTTGCATGAGATGCAGCACGCTGCCCTTTTCGAGACTCCAGAAAAAGGTTTACTAGAGAAAGATATTATATTGATATAAAACAGAACATAAAAATCTTCTTGATTTTTTTTCCCCCCTCAGGAAAAGCCTTATTCTGACAGTGTACTTTATATATAATTGTTTGGTCCTGTTCCTTTTACATCTGCATACAATACCTTGTCACAAGCTATAATCATCAGCCTGAAAGCAGAAGGTGCATTTAATAGCGGTTTTCCACCAGATCATGGTTTTGCTGCCTCTGGATATGATCCCATTTCTTGCCAGTGGCCTCTTTTGCCTTTTTGTTAAAATTTTCGAAACTTCCTCACACTAAAGATTGCTTTACCTATATCTATGGAGACAAAGTCATTAAAATTGCAAGGTTTCACTGTTCCAAAAAAAAAAGGAGCGTCATTGACCTTCTAAGCAGCATCCTAGTGTGCAGCCTTTTTGCTGAATGACTCTGTGATACTATAACAGCGTCTGTCCTGTCGTCTTTAGGACACTGATGTCTTTTGATGTAAGCTCCCTTCGCTGTCACCTCCGTCTATAATATTCTGTCTAAGAACCTTACAATGTACAATCACTTCTTCTCATACACAGGATGGATTCACCCCGTTGGCCGTAGCTCTGCAGCAGGGACATGAGAATGTCGTGGCTCATCTCATCAGCTATGGAATGAAAGGAAAAGTTCGACTCCCCGCCTTGCACATTGCAGCTCGAAATGATGACACCCGGCAGCGCATTCTCCCACAGAAAAGACCCTAAGCGGTGTCTGTCAAAGGCGAATGTATGGTCCTATCTGATCCGGGCTGCATTCAGTATTATCTTAGCCCCATACATACAAAAGCGTTAGAAAACTTTGGACTCCGTCTTGCACCTGTAACTTACTTTTGGTGGGGAAAAAACAAAGCCACTGCGTGGCAATCAGCTTACCCAGATCCAATATCGACTTGTTCAGCGGGAGCACGGCCAGGTGGAGTCCACACCCATAAATGTCCGAAACAAAAGAGCAAACGCACTTTTAGAAACCAAGTCATACTTATTTTAAAAGGGGTTTGCCACAAAGTAAAATTGAATGGGGGGGTTTTAAAATTAAAAAATAAACATTTTCACCATTCTCATTATTAAAAAATTCTCCCGTTTTTTTTTTTAGCTGCTCCTTTGTGATCCATTGTTTACAGCTACTCCAGGGGGTACGACCCGGGTGAAGCTTCCCTCCGGCCGCACTGCCAGAATCACCTCTCTTTTCAGTAGCTACTGAGTGTTTAAACTCGGGTGCATCATTTACCCTATCTTTGAATATTATAATAAGTCAAACAGTGAAAATAAAAAAAAAAACCTCAATGGGTCTGTGCATTGAAAAAAGGGAAAAAAAAAATCCACAGGTTTTTTTCCTGGGGGGATTTAAACCCCCGGGACCCCTTGCGCAAACAAAAATTTTACCTCTAGCTACATGTTTAACTTACACTTCTATACAAAACAACCTTTCTTTGCTAAGAGGGAAAGGCCGGGGGGGGGGGGATGTCTCCTGCTGGTCACATGATTGGGTTCAAAACAAATCTCACACCCCCCTTCTAGCACACAGACCTAAGAGCTGGTTGCGGGAGTATGAAATGAATTGTGGAAAAACCCCCTTTTTAAATCCCCATTAAAAATTAAAATAACAGCCAAAAATTTTGGGCATAGACAGCACCAAAAAACATTAGTGGTACATGGTGAAGAAAAAAAAGACGCCCTTTTCGGAAAAAACCTAGTCATAGCCCCTACAAACTACTCTCCCCTTTTCCCTTTTTTAAAAAGACCATTTACGGTCACCGACATAGCAAAAACCCCCCCTTCCATGAAAACTATCCATACCGATTACACAAAAAGGGACGCTCAAAATAAAAACAGTGAGGATTCACTCAACCTGATTTACTGAATAAAAAAGTTTAAATAAATTTATTATATTGAAATGAAAAATAGCGTAAGAAGTCCCCAGGAACTTTTGGCTAAATTGGGAAAACCCCTAAAACCAAAGAATTTTTGAGTTAACCCCCCCTCCATGAACCGAACTTTTTTTTAAACCCCAAAATAAAGGGGCTTTACCCCAAAGCACTTCTTGAAAATGCTTCGGGACATAAGCAAAAAACCAGAAAAAAAGGGCCGTACTCAAAGGCTGGGCTGAAAAAGAACCCGATAAAAGGCAACACTATGCACTTTGGGGAAAAATAAACAGGTGAGTGATTGCTGAGTATAGCCACATACCCCACCCCCGGGGGAAAAATTAACGCAATTAAATTAAAACCTGTTCACACAGTAGCAGAAAAGCCACATATAAAACAGGGAGATTCAAAAATGCAAAAAACCAAAAGGGGAAACCCCTTTAACACTTTATTTATTAGGGGGGGGGTTTGGTATTATAATTCCATATAGATAAAGTGATACAAAAGGGTCCCTTTAAAGGGGTTTTGCCAGATGTAATGTTTAGTGGGCCCCAAAATGGTATTTAATCATTTTTTCTAAAATTTTATGTGATGACAAAAAGGAAGCCTGTGAGAGCACAGCATTGCTCACCCCCTTAGTTCCTGAAAGTTTACATTAGACACACCAGAGCTGACAGGGACTGATCTGGGCCACGCTTGCGTGTTTGCACTTTTTATCTTATGACAGGAACATGAAGGAGCTTGCAAGGGCGGGGGAAAAAGTGCAGTGTATGAGTCTTCTGCTGTATAGAGAATTCCACTGTTGTAATGTTATTATTTGAGTAAACTTAGAGACCTCCCTGCTCCTCGCTCTCTGCTCACCCCCTCCCTCTCGCCCCTGCAGCCGTTCATGACTCAGCATGCTTTGTTTATATTCTCCCCTGAGCAGATAAGAGGTAGGGAACCCCTTTAATGCAGATATGTGTGGTGCACCATGCTGGCTTACAGCCTATCACACCACTGCTATTCGAGATAGCCGTAAGACTTTTGATTATTGGCTCCCGATACCTGACTTTCCATAGCTCATTGAGTGGCCATTATATAAGGTGCTTCTTCCTAGTACTACATAGGGCCCCAGTTCCTTTGCTTTTATTCTTTGTAGTGAAAGGTTATATGTCCACAGTAGGTATGTAGGCAGGTTATAGGTCCCCCAGCTGGTATATACATAGGTTATAAGTCCCGCAGTAGGTATATAGGTAGGTTATAGGTCCCCCAGGGGGTATATAGGTTGGTTTTATGTCCCCCATCAGGTATATAGGTAGGTTATATGTCCCCCAGTTTGTATATAGGTAGGTTATAGGTCCCACAGCAGGTAAATAGGCAGATTATAGGTCCCCCAGTAGGTACAGTATATAGGCACATTACATAGAGTATCCCAAAGCAGGTATATAGGTCTCCCAGCAGATGTATAGGCAAGTTATATGTCCCCCAGTAGGTATATAGGTCCCCCAGTAGGTATATAGGTAGGTTATAGGTCCCACAGCAGGTAAATAGGCAGGTTATAGGTCCCCCAGTAAGTATATAGGCAAACTATAGGTCCCCCAGTAGGTACAGTAGGTACAGTATATAGGCAGATTACATACAGTATCCCACAATAGGTATATAGGCAGGTTACATGTCCCACAGCAGGTAAATAGGCAGATTATAGGTCCCCCAGTAGGTATATAGGTCCCCCAGTAGGTATATAGGCTACCCCCAGTAGGTATATAGGTAGATATTATGTCCCTCAGTGGGTATATAGGTCCCGAAGTAGGTATATAAGTACATTATAGGTGCCACAGCAGGTATATAGGTCCCCCAGTAGGTATATAGGCAGGTTACATGTCCCACGGCAGGTATATAGGTTCCCCAGCAGGTGTATAGGCAGGTTATATGTCCCCCAGCAGGTATATAGGTCCCCCAGTAGGTATATAGGCAGGTTATATGTCTCCCCAGCAGGTATATAGGTTCCCCATTTGGTATATAGGCAGGTTATACAGTATGTCCCACAACAGGTTTATAGGTCCCCCAGTAGGTATATAGGCAGGTTATATGTCCTCCATCAGGTATATAGGTCCCCCAGTAGGTATTTTGGCAGGTTACATGTCCCTCAGCAGGTATAGAGGGCTAATTAAAAATAAAACACTAACAGTACTCACCTTTCCCCCACTCCCTGAAGATCCCGTCATTCTCCGTCTTCTTCCTGCACAGGCGGCGTGACGTCATCAGGCCACGCAGGCAGCATGATGACACTCTAACGTCGCCTGTGCTGTGTATTCTGCGGAGCGGGGAGCCTTCACTCTCTGCTTCGCAGAAGCTTTCAACTACATGTGCATCCAGAGGGAGATCTCACGCGGGCCTGTCAGAGCTAGTTAGAGGGCCATACAATCTCCAGGTGTCTTCTACATGGTTACTCCAAAATCTGGAACCACCATCTTCACCTCGGGTTGTCCTATCGGAGGTCTTCTTTCTCAGAACTTCAAGGTTTAACACTTGTTGCATCTAACTCTTATCTATGTCTCAGCTATTTATCTGTTTGCCTTACAGACTGGATTCACACCTCTGCATATTGCAGCTCATTATGAGAACCTTAATGTTGCGCAGCTCCTTCTGAACAGGGGTGCAAATGTTAATTTCACACCTCAGGTGAGGACTATAATTTTTCCTGTTGAATTCTTCTTGTCGTAGTCGTTAACCATTGATCTTTTCCTACCTGATCCCATGTGTGTTGTTGTTCTTCCATTAGAATGGTATTAGTGCTCTTCACATCGCCTCTCGGCGCGGGAATGTTATCATGGTGCGGCTGTTGTTGGACAGAGGAGCCCAGATAGATGCACTAACCAAGGTAATGGCTACGCCCAGTGGGGTCTGCTGTGATGGCAAAATACATTGGTCCTCAGTCATCAAAACTGTCTCATAGTAAAGCTGTCTGTTGCCTACAGTAACCAATCCGAGCGCATAGCAATCAATAGAGTACAGCTTTCTTTTGTTATGCTGCTCTGGAAACATGATTTATTACATCCAATAGAGGGTGCTTGAGCTTCTCAGCTCCTTTCCCATAATGCCTTGTGATATGCAGATGCTTCGTGGAGTGCAAAAGGCAATTTCGAATCTCCACACGCCTATATAGGCGCTCTCCCTAAGGAGAGATCTTCCCTTTCTGAGCCACTCATTGCCTCCCACGCAGCCAAGCCAGCATCGCTCTGCTCTGTACTGACGAGGGGCAAATGCCCCGAAACGGCTGTCTACAGATGGGTGATGCTGGCTCGGCTAATATCCCTTTTGCTTTCCAAAGACCCATTGGGTCAAAAGCAGATTGAGGATTTGTAACATCCAATAGAGGGCGCTTGAGTCTCTCAGCTCGTTTACCATAATTCCTGGAAACATGAAAACTGAGCTGTGATTGGTTGCTATGGGAAACAAAGAAAGTCGTACTAGACAAGTTTGATAAATAAGGCCCATTATGTATGCATGACTTTCCAGGTTTTTATGTGCCATATATTTTAGACTATAAAGCAAGATGGAAAAAAAAACAGAATAATATAAAATAATAGGACTGTCATTCAAATTACTAGACACAAGAAGATACTAGCATATTTCTTCAGGGTAATAAGAGTATCTTATAGTCAGCAAAATATATGTCAATCTAAATCCAGGTTGCCAATTTAGGTAATGCTTTTCCCTAAGGGAGAATGAATGTCAGTGAAAGCTTCAGAGGGAGGCGCTGGCCAGCGCTTCCTTCTGAAGCTGCCGGCGTCTAGCACCATGCACAGTACCTGCTGCTATACGCCTGCTATTTAATTGTGTGAACATACCCTATGGGTATGTTCACACAGCTAATTTTGACGCTGCTTTTGGAGTAGTTTTTGGAGCATTTCCGCTCCCAAAACAGCATAAAAAAGCCTCCAAAATGCCCCCAGATCATTTTCACTGCTGATTGTTAGATGCGTGTTTGGGTCCATTTAGGGTCTGAAACACAGATCAAAACACACATCTAAAAACGGATCCAAAATGGGATCCAACACGCTGTGTGAACATACCCTTAGGGCTCCTGCGGCACGGGGGGGTGCGGCAGCCCGCCGGCCCCATCGTCATTCATTACTCGCGGCGCGTATACATGACCCTGAGCAACACTGAGGCTTGCTCTGAGCCACCGAAAGAGACCCCGACCTCCAACCCACACTTTACCTCAAGCCCTTGACTGCCCGTGACCCAACCCCAAATGACTACACAGACCACCAACTGGATTAAATTGGCCACAGCAGCCGTTTTATTAACAAAATACAAACATAATTTACTTTGCATACAAATATATAAATAACCTTTTTAATAAATAAATATACATGTATATATATATACCATAACTATATATACATATATATCCATAAACAAGTATATGTAAACCATATGACTCCATACCAACCACATAATATAAAATTCAACCTTTTTAACCAAGTACCGAGGTACAACAGCCACCACCAATGGAGCAAAGGTTCTTGGAGCTATAACAACCTGGCGAACAAATCCCCGAAAGGAAAAATACCACTACCCCCAGATGCACTTCCACTGGCTCGGAGGTCCAAAAGCCATACTAGATGGCTCACCCAATTTGCTCTCCAGGGATAACAGCCTGAAAAGAGCCCCACCTTCGCCAGGCTGTCAACATTCTCCAAAACCTGAGGGAGTCATACCCCGAATGATTCCCTCACCTAATATCCTCCTCCAACTCCAATAACCCCTGCCGCCACCGGCCACCATGATGAACTGGACAGCGATGACCACCTCAACCTTCCAAGTCAGCCCAAAAACGACCCACCTACCCCATCCTGAACCAAATTCCACCCACAATAGGGAGGGCGGGCGGGACTGCTGCCTCGCGCTGCGCCAACTGCTCCCTGGGCGGAAGGGGAGGTCTGGAAGACCTTGCGTCCCTTCCGCTCCGCCTCCTCTACTCTCCACAGCCGGCCAGTGCATAGTAATGCGCCCAGCGTGCTGGGTCATGCTGCGCCTCTCCTACGGGCAGGGGGGTGGGTGGTCCGGCGCGTTTCTATACGATCCTATTGTACGCGCGGGGGACGAGGCGTAATCCACAGTTCTCTATGAGAACTATGGATTACCGTAATTTCAGCGCGCATCTCGCCCGTATTAGAGCGCAAATTACGCTGTGTGAACATACCCTTAGAGTCACTGTTCCTGACACTGTTATACAGCATCGTGATTTGCTTTTTCTTGCTTTTGAGTGTGTATGTACCAAAAAATAAACTACCCCATAGACATCACTTAGCAGCTGGATGCAAAGTTAAAAAATACCTTTTAATTAGAACAATATTAAAACTTAACCTTCCCCTGCTAAGACCCTAAAGCTACCTAGAAATCCTAATGCTAACCACCAAGAATATAGGGTAATCGCCCCAAAAAGGGCGCCCATACCAGGAACCTATATACTAACTATCTATCCCTATATGTCCCTATTTACAAGAGCCTACAAAACATTGATAAGCACTAAATAGTTCTATGATACGTTCAGAAATAGATAGTACTCTGTCCTTCTAGAATATACCAGACAGACTTCATAAAATAGACACCGTAGATATTGTCTATCAAGGATATAATCATACAATACTGAGATACGTGGACAAAACTTTTAATGTCAATCATATCGTTTAAAGCACCAAGTTGACGCCTTTCCCCTTATCTAATATGCGGGTTCATCAGGACAAAAAGGTGCATTGGCATAATCTCCACATATATTAATCCAAATAGATAATAGTACTACCCAAAAAAAACTATATAGATATATCATATAGGTTCCATATGTTCCAGATGATAGACTGGACAATAAAGCCACCAAATGCACACCCTTAAATAGTGATATCCTCAGGAGGACTTATTACCTACTTCCGGACGCTGAAACAGGGCCCGCCCTTTGTTTCCCCGCGGGCTAATCTACCATCAATTCCCGGGTCTTACCGGAAGGACGCGCGCATCGCAGGCACTCCGTTTTGAGCAAGTACGCAATTACCCCAAAAATTTGCCATGCCCCCTTTTTTTCCAGGACTTCCTTCCTACAACTGGAGGCTCCTTTTCTGTAGGCTACGGCCCTTTACTTTCATCTTTTTAAACCTCTTTCAGTTGTGACTATTTGAAAAAGTCTAAACGACCGAAACCTAACTAATTCACATTTTGTACATAAATTTTGGACCGGGAAAATAAAACCAAAACATTTTTTGCATTATTTTCTTTTGTGCGGTAAATTTCTTCTATTCCCGGACACACCAACCGACGGGTATAAACCCTTTTAAGAACGACAGATATCCAAACCAATACAAAATATATATATACCAGTATAGACCGAGGTTGCAGCATTAATGGGCCCAGTTCCTCCGATACAATATAAAATATAGCGTCAATACCCCAAATGAGGTTTACACAGTGTACTAGGGAAAGCATTAAATGGCAAATTATGAAAAATAAATATATATATCCTCTTATATTCTTTTCTCCAAGTAGGGGTCTAAGCAATAAAATAAGCCAATATCCATAATATTCTATAAAAAAAAAAAAACTAATTCTCTCAGATGAATGAAGTGAATGACATAGTTTCATTCAAACCCCCTGGTTTCAAAGTTTTTAACTGAAATATCCAGAAGGTTTCTCTTTGAAATTTTTTTTTCAAAAGACCCCTTCTTGGGCCTGGTTTAACCACCTCCAACACTACAAACTCAAAACTGATGTATCCCCGCCATGGACTTCCACCACATGCTGCCATGGGTTCTCTTCAATGTTCCCATCCCCCCAATGCCGGGGACTTTTCGCCAACCCCCTTGAATTTTTTCCAATACATAAGTGGACATGAACACGTCAGCCAAAAAAGACCCTCTTGATTTACAAGGGGGAAAACGTAGTAATTTTACTTTCGCCCTTACAACCGAAAAAACCACTAACTTGATGTTTTTAAGACTTTCATGAACCCCACATT
>JAODAL010006361.1:0-132500 GCA_025379985.1 Phyllomedusa bahiana | reverse complement strand
GTGGGGGGTATTTTCTTGGCACTCTTTGGCCCATTGGTACCAATTTAGCAACGTTGCCCAAAAACCTTGTGGAATCTATGCCACGAAGAAATTGAGGCAGTTCTGAAGGCAAAAGGGGGTCCAACCCGTTACTAGCATGGTGTACCTAATAAAGTGGCCGGTGAGTGTATATATATAATATACACACCCACGGCAAGTTAAAAGCCCCGGGCCATCTTTTTATTTCGGAAAAGTAAGGGTAACTGACATACATGTATACCCCAGCAAGTAAGGGGGCCTATCTTATAGGATATGTCCAGAACCTGGGCTTCATCTTGAAAGCTGCCATTTTGGAACAACCCAGAAAGTTCTCATGTGGATTTATAGCGATTGGATCCAGCGCCTTCAGCTCTGTGTTCAGCACCAGGGACAGCGCTTTGAAGACGTCAATTAGCTGTTGTTGGTGTTGTTGCAAGTTTCTGTGTTCACAACTTCTGAACCACAAGAGATATTGCAAATCTGATTGTGGCAGCGATTTCTGAGGCAATGCTGGTCGCCTTTGATCTGCTACATGACCACCTTTCTATTGCAAGAACTTACCCTCTAAAATGGCTTTCAAGATGGCGACCATGTTCCAGACAAAGCCTAAAAAATAGTCCTCCACACCCATTACTTGCTGGGATAGTCTGGTCATTTTCCCTTTTGATTTCTGATCTTCTTTGATCTCCTACATAACCACCTTTCCATTGGAAAAACTTGCCCTTGATCCAAAATGGCAGCCATGTTCCGGATACAGCCTTAAAGGGGTTTTGCCAAGAAGTGAGTTCCTTACCTACAGTGGTGGCCAATAGTATTGGCACCCTTGCAATTCTGTCAGATAATACTCAGTTTCTTCCTGAAAATGATTGCAATCACAAATTCTTTGGTATTATTATCTTCATTTAATTTGTCTTCAATGGAAAACCACAAAAAGAATTGTCCCTAAAGCCAATTGGATATAATTCCAAACATAAAAATGGGGGTGGACAAATGTATTGCCACTTTTTGAAAAATCATGTGAAGCTTCTCTAATTTGTGTAATTAACAGCACCTGTAACTTACCTGTGGCACCTAACAGGTGTTGGCAATAACTAAATCACTTGCAGCCAGTTGACACGGATTAAAGTTGACTTAACCTCTGCCCTGTGTCCTTGTTTGACCACATTGAGCATGGAGAAAAGAAAGAAGACCAAAGAACTGTCTGAGGACTTGAGAATCCAAATTGTGAGGAAGCCTGAGCAATCTCAAGGCTACAAGTCCATCTCCAAAGACCTGAATGTTCCTGTGTCTACCGTGCGCAGTGTCATCAAGAAGTGTAAAGCCCCTGGCACGGTGGCTAACCTCCCCATGGCACTGTGGCTAACCTCTCTATGGCACGGTGGCTAACCTCCTTTTGCACTGTGGCTAACCTCCTTTTGCACTGTGGTGAGCCTCCCTATGGCACTGTGGCTAACCTCCCTATGGCACTGTGGCTAACCTCCTTTTGCACTGTGGTGAGCCTCCCTATGGCACTGTGGTGAGCCTCCCTATGGCACTGTGGCTAACCTCCCCATGGCACTGTGGTGAGCCTCCCTATGGCTCTGTGGCTAACCTCCCTAGATGTGGACGGAAAAGAAACATTGACGAGAGATTTCAACGCAAGATTGTGCGGATGGTGGATAAAGAACCTTGACTAACATCCAAACAAGTTCAAGCTGCCCTGCAGTCCGAGGGTACAACAGTGTCAACCCGTACTATCCGTCGGCGTCTGAATGAAAAGGGACTGTATGGGAGGATACCCAGGAAGACCCCACTTCTTACCCCGAGACATAAAAAAGCCAGGCTGGAGTTTGCCCAAACTTACCTGAGAAAGCCTAAAACGTTTTGGAAGAATGTTCTCTGGTCAGATGAGACAAAAGTAGAGGTTTTGGGGAAAAGGCATCAACATAGAGTTTACAGGAAAAAAAGAGGCATTCAAAGAAAAGAACACGGTCCCTACAGTCAAACATGGCGGAGGTTCCCTGATGTTTTGGGGTTGCTTTGCTGCCTCTGGCACTGGACTGCTTGACCGTGTGCATGGCATTATGAAGTCTGAAGACTACCAACCAGCATAATGTAGGGCCCAGTGTGAGAAAGCTGGGTCTCCCTCAGAGGTCATGGGGTCTTCCAGCAGGACAATGACCCAAAACACAGTTAAAAAAGCACTAGAAAATGGTTTGAGAGAAAGCACTGGAGACTTCTAAAGTGGCAGCAATGAGTCCAGACCTGAATCCCATAGAACACCTGTGGAGAGATCTCAAAATGGCAGTTTGGAGAAGGCGCCTTCAAATCTCAGGGACCTGGAGCAGTTTGCCAAAGAAGAATGGTCTAAAATTCCAGCAGAGCATTGTAAGAAACTCATTGATGGTGACCGGAAGCGGTTATTCGCAGTTATTTTGGCTAAAGGTTGTACTAGTATTAGGCTGAGGGTGCCAATACTTTTGTCCGGCCCATTTTTGAAGTTTTGGGTGAAATGATCAATGATTTGATTTTCGTCTCATTCTGTTTTGTGTTTTTTCATTGCAAGCAAAATAAATGAATATATAGTCATATGAAAAAGTTTGGGCACCCCTATTAATCTTAATAATTTTTAGTTCTAAATATTTGGGTGTTTGCAACAGCCATTTCAATTTGATATATCTAATAACTGATGGACACAGTAATATTTCCGGATTGAAATGAGGTTTATTGTACTAACACAAAATGTGCAATATGCATTAAACCAAATTTTGACCGGTGCAAAAATTTGGGTACCCTTATCATTTTATTGATTTGAATACTCCTAACTACTTTTTACTGACTTACTGAAGCACAAAATTGGTTTTGTAACCTCACTGAGCTTTGAACTTCATAGCCAGGTGTATCCAATGATGAGAAAAGGTATTTAAGATAGCCAATTGCAAGTTGTTCTCCTATTTGAATCTCCTGTGAAGAGCGGCATCATGGGCTCCTCAAAACAACTCTCAAATGATCTGAAAACAAAGATTGTTCAACATAGTTGTTCAGGGGAAGGATACAAAAAGTTGCCTCAGAGATTTAACCTGTCAGTTTCCACTGTGAGGAACATAGTAAGGAAATGGAAGACCACAGGGACAGTTCTTGTTAAGCCCCGAAGTGGCAGGCCAAGAAAAATATCAGAAAGGCAGAGAAGAAGACTGGTGAGAACAGTCAAGGACAATCCACAGACCACCTCCAAAGAGCTGCAGCATCATCTTGCTGCAGCTGGTGTCACTGTGCATCGGTCAACAATACAGCACACTTTGCACAAGGAGAAGCTGTATGGGAGAGTGATGCGAAAGAAGCCGTTTCTGAAAGCACGCCACAAACAGAGTCGCCTGAGGTATGCAAAAGCACATTTGGACAAGCCAGCTTCATTTTGGAAGAAGGTCCTGTGGACTGATGAAACAAAGATTGAGTTGTTTGGTCATACAAAAAGGCGTTATGCATGGCGTCCCAAAACACAGCATTCCAAGAAAAAACACTTGCTACCCACTGTACAATTTGGTGGAGGTTCCATCATGCTTTGGGGCTGTGTGGCCAATGCCGGCACCGGGAATCTTGTTAAAGTTGAGGGTCGCATGGATTCAACTCAGTATCAGCAGATTCTTCAGAATAATGTACAAGAATCAGTGATGAATTTGAAGTTACGCCGGGGATGGATATTTCAGCAAGACAATGATCCCAAACACAGCTCCAAATCTACTCAGGCATTCATGCAGAGGAACAATTACAATGTTCTGGAATGGCCGTCCCAGTCCCCAGACCTGAATATCATTGAACACCTGTGGGATACTTTGAAGCGGGCTGTCCATGCTCGGCGACCATCAAACTTAACTGAACTTGAATTGTTTTGTAAAGAGGAATGGTCAAAAATACCTTCATGCAGGATCCAGGAACTGATTAAAAGCTACAGGAAGCGACTAGAGGCTGTTATTATTGCAAAAGGAGGATCTACTAAATATTAATGTCACTTTTCTGTTGGGGTGTCCATACTTTTACAGCGGTCAAATTTTGGTTTAATGCATATTGCACATTTTGTGTTAGTACAATAAACCTCATTTCAATCCGGAAATATTACTGTGTCCATCAGTTATTAGATCTATCAAATTGAAATGGCTGTTGCAAACACCCAAATATTTAGAACTAAAAATGATTAAGATTAATAGGGGTGCCCAAACTTTTTCATATGACTGTATTAATACCAAAGAATTTGTGATTGCAATCATTTTCAGGAAGAAACTGAGTATTATCTGACAGAATTGCAGGGGTGCCAATACTTTTGGCCACTACTGTAACAGGCTGATACTCCCCTCTTGAGGACTGAAAAAAGGGGAGTTGTGTTTCTGTGTTTAAAAAAACAAGTACCTCCTCTGTGATGTCATCACTCCACCTCCCATGCACGTTCCTGATACTCAGTCTCTGTAGTTGAGCAAACATTGTTTTGCTAAACCACAGGGGATAACTGTATTGTGCACAAGCTATATGCAGTTTTATTTCTCCCTCTTATTTGCTCAGGAGAGAAGATAAGCTCAGCAGACAGCCTTCTTTCATTCCTTCATGAACTCAACAGTGGGAGAGGGAGGGGGGCTGAGCAGAGAGCTAGGGAGCCTCTGCATGTTTACTCAGATAATTACATTACAACCAGTGGATTCTCTATACAAAAGATACAAGATCTTTCTCCCAGTCCCTTCAAAGCTCGTTCATGTTCCCTGCCATCAGATAAGAAGTGCAAACAACGCAAGCACGGCCAGATCAGCTCCTGTCAGCTCCTGGTCTTGTCTAATGTAAACTGTCAGGAAACCAATGGCATGTAAGTCACGCTGTAGCTCTCGGAGGTTTCACTTTTTTGATGACATATATTTAGAAAAGTAATTAAATACCCATTTTGGAGGATCCCACGTCAACATTAGAGCGTGGTAAAACCCCTTTAAAGATAGGCCTCTTCACCCATTACTTGCTGGGGTAGTCAGATAGGTCGATTACCCTTTCGATCTCTGAGACAATTCTTTGATCTGCTACATGACCACTTTCCCATTGGAAGAACTTACCCTTGATCCAAAATGACAGCTCTCAAGATGGCGGCCATTTTCCGGACGAAGCTTGAAAGATAGGCCTCCCACCCCCCATTTCTTGCTGGGGTAGTCAGGTGATTTTCCCTTTCTCTTCTAAAATAAAATAGTGTCCTGGGACTTTTATCTTACCCTGTGTGTATGTGCAGTATACAATCACACACTAATATGTATAAAAAACCCTAAACCATGGTATTCCTGTAAGTAGGTCAATGGAAGTAGAGTGATGGAAAAAACGGAATCTCTGGCTAAAAATACAGCTGGCCTTTCCCCTTGTGCCATCACCTGGAATAAGTGCGGAGCGTTTCGTGCGTCTCCATCTCTCTTCCCCATAGACCGGCTGCGGGTTTAGATTTATGCCGTATGCGGCCGCCTTGTATCCGTCCGGAGCGGTCGCCGTATTCCAGGAATTTATTGAGTTGATCAGAGGAACATAATGATGCGCTCCCTGAAAGCACAACCTCTTGGCGAGCGGACAGATTCTCAAGCACCTGAAGTCCATCACATTGAATCTCCTCGCGCAGCTCAGCTAGCGCAGGATGATTTGTGGCCAGGCTCTTATTCGGCTTTAGTAATGCACTTACTTTCCAGGTTAAAGGGACACTCGGTTTTCAGATCTCTCTTTTTTTTTTTATATATATATATTTTGGATTTTTTTTTCATGATCTGTGCTTGCTGTGAATGAATGGAAACTTGTGTATTACCATTATATAAAAATCCACCTGTGAAATGATAAAAACAAATGGGAATTTTGGGCATCAATAAGTGTGTAAAAGCCTTATGTATGAAGACTATCTAGCAGTAAGACTGTCTTTGTTGCCCATAGCAACCAATCAGAGCCCATAGCAACCAGAGTTCACAGCAACCAATCAGAGCTCATAGCGACCAATCGGAGCTCATAGCAACCAATCAGAGCTCATAGGTACCAATCGGAGCTCATAGCAACCAATCAGAGCTCATAGCAACCAATCATAGCCCATAGCAACCAATCACAGCCCATAGCAACCAATCACAGCCCATAGCAACCAATCACAGCTCATAGCAACCAATCAGAGCCCATAGCAACCGATCAGAGCTCATAGCAACCAATCAGAGCCCATAGACACCAATCACAGCTCAGATTTTATGTTTCCAAAGCAGAATAATAAATGAAACATAAGCTCTCACTGGTTGCTATTGGCTCTGATTGGTTGCTGTGAGCTCTGATTGGTTACTATGAGCTTTGATTGATCACTATGGGCTCTGATTGGTTACTATGAGCTTTGATTGATTGCTATGGGATTTTATTGGTTGCTATGGGCTCTGATTGGTTGCTATGAGCTCTGATTAGTTATTATGAGCTCTGATTGGTTGCTATGGGCTCTGATTGGTTACGATGGGTTCTGATTGGTTGCTGTGAGTAGGTATACAGCCCCCTGTAGGTATATATGGTCCCCGTAGTTATACAGCTCCCTTTAGGTATATATGCTCCCTGCAGGTAGGTAGCACTCTCTGACTGATTAGAAATTAAAAAAAAATAAAAAAAATGATACTCGCCTCTCCTCCTGTAAGAGCTAGTACCCAGCATAAGCAGCGTGACGTCGTTACACTGCCTACACCGGGACGTGCTGCTTGGACCATCCACAGGGGCTGAGTGCTGCCCAGGAAGAAACGTCCCTACCCTTTCTACGCCACTGGGTGCCGGCTTACACTACCGGCTACCACCGCATTACTCTCTACTGCTCACGCAGGCCGGCAGGGAAAGAATAAAGCTCCGCACCCGTCAGAGTTTGATGGGATATCCTATCAATAGGGTGTATGAAACGAAAAGAGAAAGAGAAGTCTCAGCGCTCCCCTGTGGGGCACAGTAGGTGTATATGAATATTAAAAAATAGTATATGCTCCTGCTCACCTCCTGTCATTGTACAATGATCCGGAGGCACAGCTCTTCACACGTCTTAGTCACTCTGCTAGGCAGGGTATCAGGGATGGGTGACGGCTGCTCCTTGGCCAGAAGCCTAATTGATGAAGAATGTGCTGTATATCGAACAAAGTCTATGGTGGGAATTTCCCCTTTAAAGTTATTGTATTCTCTGCAGCCTCGGAGTCGCCCTTTAAAGTATTCCCACAGCTCTTGCAGAAACAGAAAATGTCTCATGAATTTTCTCATCCAATTAGCACGTTACTGTTAATGGTGACAGCAGTAATATCCTTAATTACCTAAACTAATAATTATGTCATTATTCTTGTGATAATTATTCAATTTTGTGACATTTTCCCCGTTATGTATTCCGGGATGAATGCCGATTGCTGCTGCTTTCTTCATTTCTGTCGTGTTTTTCCCTTTTTTTTTTTTTTTTTTTTTTTCTGTAGTTCTTTGTGATGTTAATGGACATGTTCATTGTTAAACATGTATGTATGGAAATCATACTGCCGGCTCTGTGTAGTGTTTCTGGACAAGTCCGTATAAAGATAGGCTTCCAGATTCTCTATTTTATCTGAGCAACCATAACATTTCGGAGCATTGAGCAGGGACTGAAGTGGACGGGGCATGACAACGTTCTTTTTGAATCTCTGTGTCATGCTACGCCCCCTAGGTCCTGCACTGGGTGTAATACAGTATATAGGTTTTGTTTGGAGTGTTCCAAAGCCAGAAAACCAGTAACATTGACGTGGGAAGTTTGCAAATAAAATAATAAACATTTTCACCATTCATCATTATTAAAAATTCTGGACCATTTTTGTTTTAGCTGCTCCTTTCGTGATCCATTGTTTACAGCTCGTCTCCAGGGGATACGACCAGGGCTGAGAGCTCCTCAGTCCTGTCACATAATCTCCAAAAAATTGGGAATCTCGCAAGAGAACAAAGAGTGACTTTTGATCACTATATTTACTATTTTGCCATAGGCAAACTTAAACTCTATCAGTTCTCTATCTATTAAACACTAAAACGTAACTTTTATTATATCTAACTCTTAACCTCTATACACACTATTTAAAAACCTGATCTCTAACCTCATCATTTAACCCTTTTTGCTTCTGAGAGAGGGAATAACTCCCTTTCTATCATCAAGTCTGGTGGAACCCCACCTATTAACAGGAGAGCCTTATATCTATAGCAAAGTACTAGCTTCAGTAAGGGATCCCAAGCCAACTACTTGGACAGTCGTCCCTAATCTCATAGACACAGAACAAATAAGGCCCCCTTGTGACACCCCTGCAGCAGGTGACACTTGTAGACAGAGGTGAGAGATCACAATTTAAAACGTCATGCCTGACCTCGCCGACATGTTTCGCCAGCTAACCTGGCTTCATCAAGGCTTAGAGGTCCGATCACATGTGGTCTAAGCTCACTTCCTTTTATATCATGTTAGGTAAACACCCCATTCAGGTGCTCACCAATTAGCCATCAGAGAATCCACATAAAGCCCACTCCCCCTTCCGCGCGTGCACACTCATAACATGTCCTGCTGAAGCTGCCACCATGCTCTCATGAGCCAACAACCTTCAGTCAAATTCGCCATCTCCATAACGGGCTTGCTCCCCATCTTACTGTACTGCCTGTGCCAATGCACTGCACCAACAAACACCTCAGCCCTGACTGTGATGGGCTTCCATCTCACTTCTCTCATATTATTGCAACTGCGTGGCTCACCAAGAATGAACTAAGCAGACTAGGTATCACATTACACAGCACACTGGCTGGGGAACTTGTGAGGTCAGACTGTGGGAGGGCTAGCCATAGAGCCTACAGTATTATTAAAATGAGTATGACTATTACCGGTGAAAGAGAAGTTGGTTATGAATATAGTCGTGAGACAATCCTCTACAATGCAGTGGAACATGTATTGAATGGGGCCTGTAGCTCTATTGGAATGAATATGCATATTACATACATAGGAGAAGTGCTTTATGGGAAGATAATATGACAGTGGTCTATTGTACAGTGGAGTTTATATTCCCAATGAATATGCATATTAGATATTGAAGAGAAGGGGCTTATGGGAATTGACAAAGATGGCAGTGTGCTGTGTAATGTGACAACTAGTCTGCTTAGTTCATTCTAGGTGAGGCACGCAGTTGCAATAATATGAGAGAAGTGAGACGGAAGCCCATCACAGTCAGGGCTGAGGTGTTTGTTGGTGCAGTGCATTGGCACGGGCAGTACGGTAAGATGGGGCGCAAGCCCGTTATGGAGATGGTGAATTTGACTGAAGGTTGTTGGCTCATGAGAGCATGGTGGCAGCTTTAGCAGGACATCTTATGTGTGTGCGTGCGCGGAGGGGGAGTGGGTTTTATGTGGATTCTCTGATGGCTAATTGGTGAGCACCTGAATGGGGTGTTTACCTAACATGATATAAAAGGAAGTGAGCTCAGACCACATGTGATCGGACCTCTAACCCCTGATGAAGCCAGGTTAGCTGTTGAAACATGTCGGGGAGGTCAGGCATGACGTTTTAAATTGTGATCTTTCACCTCTGTCTACAAGTGTCACCTGCTGCAGAGGGTGTCACAAGGGGGCCTTATTTGTTCTGTGTCTATGAGATTAGGGACGACTGCCCAAGGGAGCAGGAAAAATCCCTGGTGGGTGACTGGGCATGGTGTGCCCCTGAACATATCAGGCCTGGGGCTTCGTTTCAAGGAGAAGGGGAGAGAAAAAAAAGTGCAAAGCAAGAGTCATGTGCAGTATGTGAGGTCATGTAGAATAGCTGTAGGGTGGGCCCCAAGAGTCAACTCCACTGGTGACACCCAGGAATGCACTCCACTGGTGAGCTCCAACATTTTACTCCACTGGTGGGCCCCAAGATTCCACTCCACTGGTGGGCGCCTAGTATCAACTCCATTGGTGGACCTCAAGATTCCACTCCACTGGTGGACTTCAAGAATCATCTCCACTGGTGGACCTCAAGAATCATCTCCACTGGTGGGCCCCAAGAATCATCTCCACTGGTGGACCCCAAGAATCATCTCCACTGGTGGGCCCCAAGAATCATCTCCACTGGTGGGCCCCAAGAATCATCTCCACTGGTGGGCCCCAAGAATCTACTCCACTGATGAACCTCAAGATTCCACTCCACTGGTGGACCTCAAGATTCCACTCCACTGGTGGGCCCCAAGATTCCACTCCACTGGTGGGCCCCAAGATTCCACTCCACTGGTGGGCGCCTAGTATCAACTCCATTGGTGGACCTCAAGATTCCACTCCACTGGTGGGCCCCAAGATTCCACTCCACTGGTGGACCTCAAGAATCAACTCCGCTGGTGGACCTCAAGAATCAACTCAGTTGGTGGACCTCAAGAATCATCTCCACTGGTGGACCTCAAGAATCATCTCCCCTGGTGGACCTCCAGAATCAACTCCGCTGGTGGACCTCAAGACTCATCTGCGCCGGTGGGCCCCAAGAATCATTTCCACTGATAGGCCCCAAGAACCAACTCCACTGATAGGCCCCAAGAATCCTCTCCACCGGTAGGCCCCAAGAATCCTCTCCACCGGTGGGCCCCAAGAATCCTCTCCACCGGTGGGCCCCAAGAATCATCTCCAGTGGTGGGCCCCAAGAATCAACTCCGCTGGTGGACCTCAAGAATTATCTGCAATGGTGGGTCTCAAGAATCATCTCCACTGGTGGACCTCAAGAATCATCTGCAATGGTGGGTCTCAAGAATCATCTCCACTGGAGGGGCCCAAAAATCAACTCCACTGGTGGGTCCCAAAAATCAACTCCACTGGTGGGTCCCAAAAATCAACTCCACTGGTGGGTCCCAAGAATCAGCTCCACTAAAAGGCCCCACACTCCCAGATCCAACACTATATATAGCTTTACAATATTAGCATTAGAATGGGTCACAGTGAACAGCTTATGGCTGTCAAAGGATGCGCCTTCCCAGCATGTCAACTTGTGTTTTGCCCCACTAGACCCACCCTGGTCTTCTCTAAGCCCTGGTTCACATCAGTGTTGCAGGTTCAGTTCAGACATTCCATTGGGAATGACGGAAAATGACAGAGACCAAGGCAGAAACCCAACGGATCCATTTTAGTCAATGGGGTCCATCAGGCGTAAAATGGGTCTGGTTGCACCCCAGCAACTGAGGTTCTGAATTTCACTAAGCCTAATATTATGGTTAGACTACCTCCAGTAGGAACCCATGGCAAAATCTTGGACCTTTGCCACAGATTTTTACTTTCTGTCCTTTGGCATTATAGTTGAATTGAGCCCAAATCAATGGGTCTAATCTCTGTCCAGGCGACACAATACAGTTCCCTGGCAGAATCCGGTCACAAAGTGATTTCACAATTTTTTTTTCATCTGCCCTTGGCCCTGTATAAATTACACAGCAGACTCCTATCACATTTCCATTATAATCCCCATCAATATCCATGTGGACTTTAACCCATGTGAATAAGACCTAAGTGTCCTGAGAAGCACTGACTGTAGAGTCCATAACTTCATGAGATCTATGGATTGGATCTTCACTCCTACTTGAACCCATCGTGAGCAATGCCAAGTGTCAGGTGGGGTGTTGTAAAGCCACCACTATTAGGCTGTGACACAATTGATATTGCAACTCTGGTCACATATCACTATCTGTCAGCCTGATGGAAAAATCTAGTAGGAAAACCTTGAACATAGAGGAGGAAAAATGATTCTTTTTTTTACGTTGGATTTCTTAGTTTTAATGGAGAGAAACCTCAGTTTTACATAGTTACTACAGTTGAAAAAAAGACATATATCCATATATGTCGTTATCATGTTGGAATACTGCCCTGTGACCCAGAATGGAGGGGAGCATGCTCTGCTGCAGTATGTCACAGTACATATTGGCATTCATGGTTCCCTCAACTGTAGCTCCCCACAGCCGGCAGCACTCATGCAGGCCCAAACCATGACACTCCCACCACCATGCTTGACTGTAGGCAGACACCCTTGTCTTTGTACTCCTCACCTGGTTACCCCCCCACACGCTTGACACCATCTGAACTAATAAGTTTATCTTGGTGTCATCAGAGCACAGGACATGGTTCCAGTAATCCATGTCCTTAGTCTGTCTTCAGCAAACTGTTTACGAACTTTCTTGTGCATCATCTTTAGGAGAGACCTCTTTCTGTGACGACAGCTATGCAGACCAATTTGATGCAGTTTGCGATATATGGTCTGAGCACTGACATTCTGACCCTCTACCCGTGTAACCTCTGCAGCAATGCTGGCAGCACTCATACGTCTATCTCTGGATATAACGCTGAGCACGTGCATTCTTCTTAGATCAACCATGGCTGAGCATGTTCTGAGTGTAACCTTTCAGGTTGCTGGCTTCTTCTTATAGCCGCGGCCATTGTTATGAAGAGCTACAATTCTTCTTTTCAGATCCTCAGACAGTTCTTTGCCATGAAAGAGTGTGAGAGCGCTAACACCAAATCTAACATATCTGTTCCCAATTCACATCTGAGACATTGTAACACTAATAAGTCACATGACACTATAGAGGGAAGATGGCAAATTGGGCACAATTTGTCCATTTTCCCTTAGGATTGTACTCACTTTTGTTGCCAGCAGTTTGGACATTGATGACTGTGTGTCGAGTTATTTTGAGGGCACACCAAATTTACACTGTTATTTAATACACTGGCAATTTTGTAAGTTTTCCCACCTAGAAAGAATGCAGAGGTCTGTAATTTTCATGGTAAGCACACTTCAGCTGTGTGAGACAAAATAAAAAAAAATCCACTTTGTATGATTTTTAAATAATTAATTTCCATTTTATTGCATGAAATAAGTTTGATCACCGACTAACCAGCAGAAATTCTGGCTCTCACAGACCTGTTAGTTTTTCTTTAAGAAGCCCTCATTCTCTGCCTTCATTACCTGTATTAATTGCACCTGTTTGAAATTGTTACCCGTATAAAAGACACCTGTCCACACACTCCAACCTCTCCACCATGGCCAAAACCAAAGATCTGTCTAGGACACAATTGTAGACCTGCACAAAGCTAGGATGGGCTACAGGACAATAAGCAAGCAGCTTGGTGAGAAAGCAACAACTGTTGGTGCGATTATTAGAAAATTGAAGAAACATAAGATGACTGTCAATCTTCCTCGGTCTGGGGCTCCATGCAAGATCTCACCTCGTGGGGTTGATTCTGAGAAAGGACAGGAAGCAACCAAGAACAACATGGAAAGACCTAGTCAATGACCTGAAAAGAGCTGGGACCACAGTCTCATAGATTACCGTTAGTAACATACTATGCCCTCATGGATTAAATCCTGCAGGGCCCACAGGTCTCCCTGCTCACTCCCTGTTTGAAGTTTGCCAATGACCATCTGGATGATCCAGAAGAGGCAGGAGAAGGTCATGTGGTCAGATGAGACCAAAATAGAACTTTTTGCTATCAACTCCACTCGCAGTATTTGGAGGAAGAATAAGGATGCGTACAACCCTAAGAACATTGCCCCAACAGTGAAGCATAGGGGTTGAAGTATCATACTTTTGGGGAGGGGGGCTTTTCTGCAATGGGGACAGGACAACTGCACCGTATTGAGGAGAGGATGGAGGGGGCCATGTATCATGAGATTTTGGCCAACAAGTTACTTCCCTCAGTAAGAGCTTTGAAGATGGGTTGTGGCTGGGTCTTCCAGCAGGACAGTGACCGGAAACGCAGGTCAACTGAGCCAGGGCAACTGAGGAGCAGCTCTGTAAGAAGCATTTCAAGGTCCTGGGGGGTTCGATCCAGTCTCCAGACCTGAACCCAATTGATAATCTCTATAGGGAGCTGAAAATCAATGTACCCAGTGACCTCCCCAAAACCAGAAAAATCTGGAGAAGATCTATGTATGGATGAGTGGGCCAAAATCCCTGCTGCAGTTTTTACATTTGTTTTGCTCTCTATGCCCTTGCTTAGATTTCACCTGTCTGTATCTCATGTACTGCTGTGGCATGCTGGCACTTGGTTATTGTGGGACCGAGACTCAGTGTGATGTCAGCACGCCCAGCCATGCCCCATACGTCTCCGTATGCAACTAGGGGAGGGACATAAGTCGGAACATTGTAAGTCGGGGACTGCCTGTATACATATATGCTTCAGCATGTCAGTCTGTGTGCAAAGTACTGCCACATGACACGCTAATTTATATGCGTGGGCAAATAGATTGCAGTCAAGCTCAGACTGGCCCACTGGGGAAGGTCAGCGACTGAGAATAGAAGCTTGGTGCTGCTTTTTAGGGAGAAAGTCAATGAAAGAGATACAGAAAGCGTGTGCAGTATGTGTGGTCATGTACAGTAGCTGTAGAATGGTAAGCAAGAACCAACTCCACTGGTGGGCCTTCAAAAATTACTCCATTGGTGGGATCCACGAATTACTTCATTGGTGGGCCCCAAGAATCACCTTCACTGGTGGTCCCTGAGATTCAACTCCATTGGTGGCCCTGAGATTTAACTCCACTGGTGGGCCCCAAGAATCACCTCCAATGGTGGGCCCCAAGAATCACCTCCAATGGTGGGCCCCAAGAATCACCTCCACTAGTGGGCTTCAACAATCTACTTGACTGTTGGGCCTCAGACACCCCATCTGACATTGATTACAGTCGTTGTCCTGGGACAAGAAAATGGATGCATTTTCTATTACAGTCACCATCCAGGGATCCCATGGAAGGGATTTTATAACCCAAAATGTTGCATGGCATAATGCTCTGTTAGCAGAGGTACCACATGATTCCATGCAACTCTCGTGAAGCATACTGACCTACTGTGGTGCTGCTCCATTTCTTTTTCTGCATTCATTTATTTTTCAAGCTGTGGCAAACTAATTAATTCATAAAGGCCAATAAATTCAGAACAGATAATCACGAAAGTAAATGAACATGAGCTTGTGATGAAATCATTTACTTTTCACCGAGAACCAGAGATTCTTTTTTTTTTTTTTTTTTGGGACCATTTACAACGTTTTGCAAAAACAAACCCTGGCTTCTCTCATGTTGTCTTCTGGATTTTAGAAAAGAGAACATCGTCTTAGATTCACAATTCCAGTCACCTCTGACCCTCATTTTTTTTATTTAGTTTTTTTCCGGATTTTTTTTCATTAATATTATTATCCAGAAGATTTTTAGCATAATTTTTTTTCCTTTATGGGGTTTTCAGATCACCACTGGATAAACTTACAATTATTCTTAGTTAAAATTGTTTCTCTGTATTTTATTTATTACCCTAGGAGCGAAGGAAAGGGACTCTAACCAGTTTCTGAAACACTGTAGTTGTAGGCTCTATCTTGGGCCCTGTGGGTGGATTCACACCCTGTGTAATTTTAAAGACAATGGACGACACGTAGAATTTTTGCCACCCAGACGCCATTTGTTTTTGCACACAGAAGTAGTGTAGAATGCGCCTGAATCTATGAACCTGTTCTACTGCGGGTCATATATTCAGCGCTTTCTAGCTACTAAGCGACACTTTTGGCTCAGGTAAACCTCTTGTAAAGTGCTCTACCTGTTCCAGCAGTAATGGCCTGGATTTGCCGCACTGAATCTATAAATGTGGAGCTTCGAACAGTTGTAGTGCGCCCCGCCTCCAGCACATCCCCCGATCTCAGACACATTGCAAAGTGCCATGGGTGCTTTGTAGTGCGCCTGATTAAAAATCTAGCAAATGTGGCTGTGCCAGTTTTCGGGCTGAAAAGACAACAGACTTCTGGCACAGCCTAAATCATACATGTCGCCCAATGTGTGTAACGGACCGGCGCTGACAAACATATGCCGAGGCGCCGACCGCTGACATCCGGGTGTGGATCCTCTGTGATCACCGCAGGCGAGGTGGTAGCTGGAGGACCACGCCAGGGAGCGGAGTCTAAGGGGCCCCTGGTCTTCGCCAGAGCCCGCCGCAAAGCGGGATGGACTTGGCTGCAGGACCCCCAGGTCGCTACCCCTGACGTGGCTACCTGCGGTGACAGCCGAGGTGCAGGACAGGAACACAGGAGAACATAAGCAGGGCAGGTAAAACGTACTCAGGAACACAGCAGGATACAGGAGGGATAAACGTACATATAACACCACAGGATACAGCAGGAACTTCACGGGTAACACAACAGGTACAGAACAGGAATAGGTGCCAAGGCAGGACACAGGACAGGTGCAGAGACATCAGACGTAACAGGAGACAGACAGAAGGTCAGGAGCTCAGATGGCACCGAAACTGAACCAGCATCTCCAGGGTTAAGTCCAGAGATGCTGGCAGAAGCTCAAGATGGAAACAGCAAGACACAGCAACAGACTGCAATGAACTGACCCAGAGTAGAGACAAGAACTACCTCTTAGAGCCAGAGGTCAGGGGTGAAGAGGAAGGTGCATAGAACAGGAAACTAATAGGCAGGAAGCTGCCGCGCGCACGCCCTAGGAGGCACAGTGCACCGACAGGACCCCAGGAAGCAACAGGACAGGACAGGCAAGTACATAGCAGAACACAGGCTGCTGGGACCCCTGCACAGGGAGCCCCAGCAGAGACCTGGCAGGCACGGACAGGCCGACGGTCCAAGGCAGGGACCGCGACATGAACCGTGACAGTTCCCCCCACTCAAAGCCCCCGCCTCCCACTCCCAATCATAGAACGGCATTCCACATAGGCCAGGGACCCGCAGCTTCTACGGGTGCAACCCCAAAACCAAGTACAGGCTGAATAATAGCCAGTATAGGGAAAACCTAGAAAAGGAGGTGCATGGGAGGAACAAACAGGGCACTAGGCAAAATGGGGGGGAACTCAGGGCGGGACCAGGAGCTAGGCAACAGATGGACGCTCAGGGCGGGACCATGAGCTAGGCAATAGACGGACGCTCTGGGCTTAACCATGAGCTAGGCAACAGACGGACGCTCTGGGCTTAACCATGACCTAGGCAACAGACGGACGCTCAGGGCGGGACCATGAGCTCGGCAACCGCCGGACGCTCAGGGCGGGACCATGAGCAAGGCAACAGACGGACGCTCAGGGCGGGACCATGAGCGAGGCCAAACGGACGCTCCGGGCTGGACCATGAGCTAGGCAACAGACGGACGCTCTGGGCGGGACCATGAGCGAGGCCAAACGGACGCTATGGGCGGGACCATGAGCTAGGCCAAACGGACGATCTGGGCTGGACCATGAGCTAGGCAACAGACGGACGCTCAGGGCGGGACCATGAGCTAGGCAACAGACGGACGCTCAGGGCGGGACCATGAGCTAGGCCAAACGTAAGCTCTGGGCTGGACCGTGAGCCAGCGGCCCAGGGATACTGACATCTGGCCCGTACCATAGCAGCGGACAGGGATATTGACACTCTGGGCGTACCATGAGCCGCGGACGGGGTTTACTGACACTCTGGGCTTTACCATGAGCCGGCGGACAGACAGACACTCTGGGCGTACCATGAGCCGGCGGACAGGGATACTGACACTCTGGGCGTACCATGAGCCAGCGGCCCAGGGATACTGACACTCTGGCGTACCAGAGCCAGCGGCAGGGATCTGCACTTGGGCGGAACCATGAACCAGCGGACAGGGATAGTGACACTCTGGGCGTACCATGATCCATCGGGAAAGGGATATTTGACATCTGGACGTACCATGAGCCAGCGGACAGGGATACTGACATTTCTGGGCGTACCATGAGCCAGCGGACAGGGATACTGACACTCTGGGGGAAACCCATGAGCCAGCGGACGGGATACGGGCACTCTGGGCGTACCATGAGGCCAGGGAAGACAGAATCTCTAGACAAGGGCAGGGTCACCCCGGCGGAATCCATGGTCAGTTCATACTGTAAGGGGACGGGCGCTGACAAAATATGCCGAGCACCGACCGCTGACATCCGGGTGTGGATCCTCTGTGATCACCGGCAGGCGAGGTGGTAGCTGGAGGACCACGCCAGGGGTGGAGTCTAAGGGACCCCGGGTCTTCGGCCAGAGCCCGCCGCAAAGCGGGATGGACTTGGCTGCGGGACCCCCAGGTCGTTTACCCCTGACGTGGCAAACCTGCGGTGACAGCGAGGTGCAGGACAGGAAACACAGGAGACAAAAGCAGGGCAGGTAAAACATACTCAGCACATAGCAGTATACAGGGGGGAAAAACGTACAACATAACCCCACAGGATACGCAGGAACTGGACGGGTAACACAGCCGGTACGGGACCAGGAACAGGTGAAAAAGGGCAGGACACAGGACGGGTTTGCAAAAGACATCAGATGTAACAGGAGACAGACAAAAAGGTAGGAGCTCAGATGGCACAGAAACTGAACAGCATCTCCAGGGTTAAGTCCAGAGATACTGCAGGGAAGCTCAAGATGGAACCAGCAAGACACAGAAACCCAGACTGCAATGAAATGACCAGAGTAGAGACAAGAACTTCCTCTTAGAGCCAGAGGTCAGGTGAAGAGGAAGGTGCATAGAACAGGAAACTAATAGGCAGGAAGCTGCCGCGGCGCCGCCCCAGGAGGCACAGTGCACCGAAGGACCCACAGGAAGCAACAGGACAGGGACAGGCAAGTACATAGCAGAACACAGGCTGCCGGGACCCCTGCACAGGGAGCCCCAGCAGAGACATGGCAGGCACGGACAGGCCGACGGTCCAAGGCAGGGACCGCAGCATGAACCGTGACACGTGATTTTTGCTACCCTGTCTGTAATCAAAACTTATACTGAACAGAATGAAGAGTACTGTGCAAACACGACGGCTCTCCATTCAGGGCCAATACTTTTGGGATCCCATTCCCAAAAGAGATAAGATAAATGCGGGTCCCAGTGGTAAGATCCGCACCAATCACACTTTGATGGTGTAGTGATAGGTTATGCCATCAAAGTCAATGGGGGAACACCCCTTAGAGAAATTATTCAGTCTTGAATGTTGGATTTAATGTCTACATTTAAAAAATTGGATCCATGCATTACTGATACCTGTTTCTCCGTGCAGCCTTGGTTTTCCATGCATAATACGGCTTTGTCTGTAAGCAAGTCACCAAAAACTGTTGAGATGCATGCAGCTGTCTATACAACCCGTAGAATGCAATCGGTTACAAAATACAATATTTAAAGGTTGAATATACCCCACCCCAGGATAAGATCCATGGAGCAGCTAATGTTGGTCCCATTCCATTGGGGTGGTTTAAACCTAAGCAGGGTCACTCCTTGACGGAAAACGTTTCATGGTCACTCCTAAAAGGAATAGGTTTTAGAGTATCTCCTAGAAAAAAGAGGGTTCATGGTCACTCCTAGAAGGAAGAGGTTTTACAGTATCTCCTAGAAAAAAGAGGGTTCATGGTCACTCCTAGAAGGAAGAGGTTTCATGGTCACTCCTGAAAGGAAGAGGTTTTAGAGTAGCTCCTAGAAGTAAGAGGTTTCATGGTCACTCCTAGAAGGAAGAGGTTTTAGAGTATCTCCTAGAAGAAAGAGGTTTCATGGTCACTCCTAGAAGGAAGAGGTTTTAGAGTATCTCCTAGAAGAAAGAGGTTTCATGGTCACTCCTAGAAGGAAGAGGTTTTAGGGTGCGTTCCCACGACAATGGCAAAATACCGGTCGGCGTTAATATTGTAATGGAGCCTGTTTTGGTCAGTTCAGTTCTAATCTGCCAATTTATTTACTTCCAGATTTGGTTATTACTATTATTTTCTAGGCATTTGTAATGGAGCCTGGAACACAGCTAGGTGTTAATTACCATTAATATACTGTATATGATACAACTTTAGTCATTATTATTTTCTGTATCTTCTTTGTATATTTTCATCTACGCTCAGACCCTAATTATTTACCTAGCATTAGTTAGGGTCTGCGTGTAGGTTCCAGCACAAGGCGGTCCTTTTCAGGGAGATTGCCCTGTTTAGCTAAGGGAGAGGTTTGTTTAGACTTAGCTAGGTGAAGTGTTAGATGTAAAGGAGCCTATTTTGGTCAATTCAGTTCTAATCTGCCAATTTATTTACTTTCAGATTTGGTTAGTACTGTTATTTTCTAGGCATTTGTTATACTGATTTGGAGCCTAGCAGTTTTAAATTCACGTACTATATCTGATACAAATTTAGTCAAAATTATTTTCTGTTTCTTTTTTGTATATTTTCATCTACCCTCAGACCCCATCTATTTACCTTGCATTAGTTAGGGTCTACGTGTAGGTTCCCGCGCAGTACCGCCCTTTTAGGGTTGATTTCCCTGTTTATCTAAGGTAGAGGTTTTTTTAGAGTTAGCTAGGGGAAGTATTAGTTGATAGTTGTAATGGAGCCTATTTTGGTCAATTCAGTTCTAATCTGTCAATTTATTTACTTTCAGATTTGATTATTACTGCTATTTTCTAGGCATTTGTTATTCTGATATGGAGCCTAGCAGTATCAATTACCATTAATGTGTATGATACAACTTTAGTCATTATTTTCTGTATCTTTTTTGTATATTTTCATATACCCTCAGAAACCATCAATTTGCCTTGCATTAGTTAGGGTCTACGTGTAGGTGTAGGTTCCAGCACAGGGCCGCCCTTTTCGGAGTGATTGTCCTGTTTAGCTAAGGTAGAGGGTTTTTTTAGACTTAGCTAGGGGAAGTGTTAGTTGGTCTTACCCTGTTTAACTAAGGTAGAGGTTTTTTTTAGAGTTAGCTAGCGGAAGTGTTAGTTGGTCTTCCTTTTTAATCAATAAAGTTCTATTTTAACGGGAGTCTCTTCACTCTATGATTTGTTCTAGTATAGTATGGACATGTGTAGTTGGAGTGTTTGCATGTTCAGGCAGTCCCTGGGTTATGAACGGGATAGGGACTGTAGAATTTTTCTTTAGTTGAATTTGTAAGTTGGAACAGGCATATGTATTAAATGTGACTACAGCACACAAGGTCTTTTTTTCACTTTGGATAGTGCAGAGAAGGGTTTTTACATTTGCTTTGCTGTCTGTGCCCCTGTTAAGAAGATTTCACCTCATGTGCTGCTGTGGCATGCTGGCACTTGTCGTTCCATAGCTACTATCTGCTGTGGAACATAGAACTACAAGTGCCAGCATGCCCCATAAGTCTACATTTGTAACTAGGGGACAGTAAGTTGAAACGTTGTAAGTCGGGGACTACCTGTATTTAGTTGTTTTCTTTTACTTTTTTGTTATGATTTTTTTTTTTTACTTTTTTTGTAATGACATGTAAAAGGATTGTAGAAAACCCCCTTTAGATGATATTCTTCTTTAAATAACCTTTTCTATTCTACAAAACTTGTATAAAAAAAAAAAATTCCCAGTAGTTTATTTCACAGCGGGAACAAGCTGGTTTTGTCGTAGCCCGAGGACGATAAGGATTTTTGAGTTATTATTTCGTGTCTGATTGCTGGGAGGCACTCAACAGCAATTTCACCATTGTGCTCATCGTGTGTCCTTCAGCGGCGCGGAGATGACTGTTCCGCTGCAGGTTGTTCTGTGTGAGAAGGGGTTACATCTGTGCGGCCCGAAATAGAACTCGCGTTGATGTTGTGCGCTCTCTTTCTCTGAAGATTTATTTTGTTCCCTCAGCGCGTCGGACAACTCCGCATTGAAATGTTACACGTAATTAGTCGTATCGTGGATTATAAATACAAGCAATGCAGCAATTTTCTAAATTCAATGGACCTGAAAAAAAGCCCATGATTTCTTTCTTGTCTGAAGCCGGAATTTTTTTTCTTCTCATTTCGGAGGAGGAGGAGGCTGTGCACACTGTAATCCTGCCATACTTGTAAGACAAAACTCACGTACTTTAAAGGGGTTTTGCCCCATTCATGTCTATGGGAGTTCTGAGTCTACCAGAGCATGCGCTATAGGCTATATTGGGAACTGCTCATGGAAGTCACACAAAATATTAAATATGGCTCTAATAGCAGCACAACTTCATTCACCAATGTTATGTAACATATGTTTGTATTTGAAGTGAATTATTTGTTGTATTTTCCCATTACTTTCTGTGGGCGACAAAACTTTTGTCTTGCCAAAAACTGACCTGTGTTCCTTAAATGATCAGCAGTGAAGCTAATTTATTTTCATTAAAAAAAACCTCATTTGGGAGGGTTTCAGCTTTTATATGAGTCATTTCCAAAACCAATGGATGAATTTTAAGTTAGGTTATAAGCTTTGGTTTCCACAACATGGATAAGCGACAGAACTTCAGTCAAGGACTGTAGATAAAAACAGGGAGAACTGCCCAGGTACGTCCATCTCCCCATTCTCTGAGGCTGGCTTGTATCAGGAAGCAATTTTACCAAGTGCTAAATCCCCTTTAACACCTTCCCACCACATGGTCATATTTTTGGGCTCTTTGTTTTTTTCCTTTTCAAGAGCCATCTACATAGACATATAAGGGCTTGTTTTTTGTGGGACGATATATTCTTTTTAATGGTGCCATTGACCTTACCATAGAATTTACAGGGAAACCCCAAAAAATTCTAGGTAGGGTGAAATGTTTGCAGGTGTTTTGCTGCATTCATGTCGTTCACTCTACAATATAAGTGATGAGTTATCTGTATTCTGCAGGTTGGTATGATTCCGGTGATGCCAAATATACAGGGTTTTCATTATGTTTTAGTATTTTCCAAAAATAAAAACATTCTCTATTTTTTAACTTTGCCCTGCGGTGCCATTTTCTGCGAACAAAAACTTTTTTGTTCTTCCACCTATGGATCTGATTGAGGGTGAATTTTTTGAGGGCTGAAGTGTATTTTTTTATTGGAACCATTTTGAGATAGATGTGACCTTTTTGATCACTTTTTATTCTAATTTTTAGGGAACGTGAAATGACCATAAAAACACAATTTTTTTCTTCTACGGTATGCAGCCTAAGGAATAAATGTTATATTTTAATAGATTGGACTTTTATGAACACGGCGTTACCGATTATGTGTTACTTTTACATTTTTTTATTTGTAAAATGGCAAAAGGGGGTAATTAGAACTTTTAATAATTTTTACACTTTTAAAACTTTTTTTTTTTTTTTTTTTTTTTTAAAAATAAAAGAAGTCCCCCTAGAGGAATTGAACAATAGGTTGCTCAATCGCAAGTACACCCTTCTGCATTATATTAAGGGTTTACCATGATGGTGGTTCTATTACTTCCTGTCTGAAGTAGGAAGTAATGGAAGCGTTAACATGGTGACTTAGGAGGTCTTCCAGCTACCATGGTAACCAACCGGAGTGGGGAACGGTGCACTACACTGTTGCTCATTCATTTAGATGCCATGGCCGCGTTCCCCACAACTTCTAAAGCAGGGGTCTGCAACGTTGGCACTCCAGCTGTTGGGAAACTAGAGCTCGCATTATCACATAATCTATAACAGTTGACATAATGGGAGATGTAGTTTCCCAACAGATGGAGTGCCAACGTTGCAGACCCCTGTTCTAAACGGTTAAACAACAGGGAACTGAGCCAGCTCTGATCTCTGCTGTTAGCAGCAGGTGTTCACTGTAACCGTCGCCTATGGAGTGGACTCAGTAAGTGAATCAGTTATATAGCTCAGTAGCCATACGTCACATGTTGCTAAAGGGGTTTGTATTACACTACATTTTGGGCTTACCTATTAATAGAAAAAAGGGTCTGTTTTTTAACTCTTTAACGACCTCCCGTTATCTTTTGGCGTCGGGCATTTCAGGTCGTTCGTCTGCAGCGACGTCTTTTGACGTCGCTGCAGACATCTGAGTTTGCGGCGCACGGCACCGCAGCGGCTCTGAGATCGGGGCTGTACAGCCCTGATCCGAGCGCAGCTTCTGCAAGCACAGGGAAGCGGGGGAAGCCTCCGCTCCTCGGTGCTTTAACCCTTTAATTGCCGCAGATTGTCACTGCAGCGCAATCAAAGGGTTTCCCTGCTCTGTCGGGTGATCGGAACACCTGGTGACCAGACAGAGCCCGGGGAACGGCTGCACAGTCAGCCCTGGGGACCTAGTGTAGCCGCAGGGCTGTCTGTGTAAAAAGCCAGTGATCTGGGCAGACTGTGAGCTGTCCTGAACACTGCCTGTCAAACTAACACAGATTACAATGTATTAGCATATATGAATATGCTAATATATTACTAAGTGTAAAAAAAAAAAAAAAAGTTAGATTTCTCCCTTCATGGGATTTAAAAAAAAAAGTAAAAAACATAAAAAGTGTAAAAAAAAAAATAATAATAATAATACAATAAAAATAAATGTTTAATAAAAAATAATTGTGCCTACATTACACACACAGAAAAAACCCTACACACATTAGGTATCCACACGACTGTAATAACCTGTGGAATTAATCTAACAAATTATTAAGTGTGAAATGTGAATAGTGTAAAAAGAAATGTAAAAAAAAAAACTTACATTTTTTTTTACAAAAATGTAAAATAAATTCTGGAGTCATTTATAAGTGAACTTATAAACTATTCCCCCATAAAGTACAACTTGTCTCAAATAAAACATAAAAAAGTTACAACTGTTGAAACACAAGGAGGCAAAAACTAAAAAAATGTTCTGGTCATTAACTACTTTTCAGGCGTTCGGCTTAAGGGGATAAAGAAACAGCACCACTTAGATCTAAGGGCTGGGTCTGGTATTACAGCTCAGCCAAATTTACTGAATATGCAATACCAGACAAAGCCTTTGTGTAAGGGTGGCACTGTGTCTTGAAAAAGACCCTTTTTCTTTACTTTCAGACAAGACTGAAATGCAGTTTTACAAGGGAAAGCAGGAACAACACAACACTTTGGGGCAGATTTCTCAATAGTGTCTGCACTTGGTCACTCTTAAAATGTACCATATGTATCATTGTGTTGATAATTGTGGCGTAGGTTGGGACTGTCTAGCATGATTTTACACATTTTATTAGTTCTCTTTATGCCACTAATTGCGACCTTCACTGCGTTCTTCAAATCAAACGGCGTGCTGCGGCGCATACCTTTAAAGACGCAGTGAGAGCATACCCTAAGGCTATGTTCACACAGGTTAACTGCGGGACGTAATTACGCCCCGCAGTTAAGCCGTGGGGCCTGGGGCTGGAGTGGAGGAGCGAGCGGGGGACCGGTACCTCGCCGGCCCATAGACAATCATTACCAGCGGCGCGTATACGCCGCTAGAAAGTGACCTGTCAATTATCTCCCCCCGCGGCGGATTCGCGGAGCAGAGGAGGAGACGAAATCCATAGGTCTCTATGAGAACTGTGGATTACCGTAATGACTGGGCCGTTTTCAGCCCGTAATTTGCGCACTTCGGCGCGTAATTACTGACCGAAATACGGCCCATTTTAAGCCGTGTGAACATGGCCTTAGGGTTCACATTTTTCTATGGGGAAAGGGCCTGAGAAGCTCAAGCGCCCTCTATTGGATGTGACAAATCCTCAATTTGCTTTTGACCCACTGGGTTTTTGGAAAGCAAAAGGAATATTAGTCAAGCCAGCATCACCCATCTGTAGACAGCCGTTTCGGGGTGTTTTGCCCCCCGTCATTTACAGAACAGAGCGATGGCTGGCTTAGCTAGTGGAGGCAAGGAGTAGAAAGATAAGATCAGAGAGTGGAAAGCCAGCCCGTGCTTGATCAGAGGGAAGTGGATGGTAACTAGAGAAGCTTGTGTAAACAAGCAGCAGATAAAAGCTGCTCTAACTCTAAAATGAAGCAAAATTAGAACAGCAATGTATTTGATAATAGACTTTATGTACCTTTGTCTATATGTTTAAAGGGGATGTATCGCTTCCTTACTTCGGCTGAGTCACACTGCTCTTAGTTTTCCCAGCTCTGTGAATGCAGGGGCGTTTCTTCCCCTCCCAGCTGGATACATCATCCCCCCCTTCACTGCTGGCCTTGAGACTACCCCCCCCCCCCCCCCTCTGAGTCCACATATCACGGTGTTCTCTTCCTATCAGTCCTTATTTTTAAAAAGAGCTTATACATACCACAGGCTGCATTCAATCTGATCTCATCACAGCTGGGAATGTATTACAGCTTCTAAGAACGGCACAGATCTGCATTTATGCAGGAGAGGTTAGGCACAGGGACAAAACTGCCCATGTTTCTCATTGTACAATCTGCTGCAGTCTGTTCTGCTAGGTGTGGAAACAGAAAAATGCACGGCCCCTAAACTCTGAGTCAGACACACACAGCTCCGTAAAATCGACCCAGGGCTGTACGGGAATGTAAATGAGCTCTCATCTAGTGAATTGCAAGGAGGAGGGATCAGGAGGGTTTAGACCCACACTGATATCAGTGTAAATAAAAACACAAGATAAGGGACACTGTGAGAACAAGGCAGCTTTGCTAATGACCCCCCAAATTGCAAAGTTTGTTTTGTTTTAAACTGTCCCCTTATTCTGAAGACCATTTAATGAAACGATAACACCCCTTTAAAGCTAAACAATGAGATGGGACTACCCCTTTAAATTATGATAACTTAACAGTGACCATAAAATAGCAGTGCCCACTCTGACTGCTGCATGCGTGTGGCCACTATAGTATGAAACAACTGAAAAGAGCCCCTAAAATACCACACATTATCTCCTGATTGGTCCTTCACCTCCCTCTACTCTCTAACAGGAAGTTACATCTGAGCAGCCAATCAGAAGTGACTTGAGTGTAGCAGTTCCTTCCTGTTCCAGTATTTACATTCCATGAGATGTGAGAGTTCCATCAGGCAGAAGCAATCAATGACTGATCTCTGATATCAGGGCAGATGTGTGATGACCTTGGGCGCTTGTTTGACCTAAGTTTTGGGGGACAGGGTCCCCCTGGTCCTCTCAATTCACCCTGTGGCCACCCATGTATAGGCTGCAAGTGTCTTCATACAATTCCTTGTACCCGGGGGCTTCCGGTGCATTCAGTTTTATTCCTTTGTTCGTTAAAAATGTCATATTTGCATATTTTTTATGAATATTAATGCTTTACCTTTTTAATAGCTTATCAAATTTTAACTACAGCTTAGAAGTGTTTGGAACCATTGAACATTAATGTGTCTGGTGCCGGGAGACGAGCATTTTTTATTCCATGTAGAGAACGCTTTTATTGAAACCAATTGTATTAAATTATTTTATGTAAATGAAGCATAATCATCATACAGGAAAAGTTCTGCAACTTTCTAATAAAATTTGTTTGAATTTATCATTATTTTCAAGATCTCTGCTGGCTGTCAGCATATGGATAGGTTCTTGCTTACATCCAGAGGCTAAAAACCACATAAAGAACTAAAACTTCTCACTGCTGAGGGTGTGGAACAGTGTATCCTGCAATCTTCTGCACAGTTACCATATTAGACAGTGGGGAAACTCGGGTGCCCCAGGCCCCCATTGCAGTTATTTTTGGGGCTCACCAGGGAGCGATTTTTGGGCCCACCAGTGGAATGGATTTTTGTGGCCCACCAGTGGAGATGATCTTTGGTTCTAACCGGTGGAGATGATTTATGGAGCCCACCAGTGGAGATGATTTTTCAGACCCACCAGTTTAGAGGATTATTGGGTTCCACCAGGGGGTTGATTTTTTGGGCCCACCAGGAGTTGATTCTTGGGGGCCCCCAGTGGAGTTGATTCTAAGGCCCCCGTGGGGTTTTTTCTTAGGCCACCAGGGGTCGATTCTAAGCCCACCAGGGCAGATTTTTTGGGGGCCATCAGTTAAGTTATCTTTTTGGGGCCCAAAAGGGGGTTGATTCTTGGGCCACCATGGAGTTATTCTTGGGGCCACCATGATTTTATTTTAGAGGCCCACCAGTGAGTTGATTCTTGGGGGCCCCCCATGGAAGGTCGATTCTAAGGGCCCACCATTTGGATTGATTTTTGGGCCCACCAGTGAGTTTTGAAACCTTGGGGCCACCAGTAGAATTGATTTTTGGGCCTACCATGGAGCGATTCTTGGGGTCATCCACAGAGTTGAATTCTTGGGGGCCCACCAGTTGAGTTGATTTTTGGGGCCCACCAGTGGAGTTGATTCTTGGGGCCACCAGTGGAATGGATTTTTGTGGCCCACCAGTGGAGATGATCTTTGGTTCTAACCGGTGGAGATGATTTATGGAGCCCACCAGTGGAGATGATTTTTCAGACCCACCAGTTTAGAGGATTGTTGGGTTCCACCAGTGGAGTTGATTCTTGGGGCCACCAGTGGAGTTGATTCTTGGGGCCAACAGTGGAGTTGATTCTAGAGGCCCACCAGTGGCTTTGATTTTTGTGTTCCATCAGTTAAGTTGATCTTTGGGGCCCAACAGTGGAGTTGATTCTTGGGGCCACCAGTGGAGTTGATTCTAGTGGCCCACCATTGGTGGTGATTCTTGTGGCCACGAGTGGAGTGGATTCTTGGGGCCACCAGTGGAGTCGATTCTAGAGGCCCACCAGTGGAGTTGATTCTTGAGGCCACCAGTGGAGTTGATTCTTGGGCCACCAGTGGAGTCGATTTTTAGAGGCCCTCCAGTGGAATTGATTCTTGGGCCCACCAGTGGAGTTTGATTCTTGGGGGGCCCACCAGTAGAATTGATTTTTGGGCCTACCCGTTGAGCTGATTCTTGGGCTCCCACATGAGTGGAATTCTTGGGCCCACCAGTGCAGTTGATTTTTTGGGGCCCACCAGTGGAGTTTGATTCTTGGGCCACACCATGGAGTTGATTCTTGAGGCCACGAGTGGAGTTGAATCTTGGGGCCACCAGTGGAGTCGATTCTAGAGGCCCACCATTGAGCTGAATTTTTGGGCCACGCAAGTCGATTCAAGGCCCACCAGTGGAGCTGATTCTTGGGGCTCACCAGCAGAGTTGATTCTTGGGGCTCACCAGTGCAGTTGATTTTTGGCCCCACCAGTGGAGTTGATTTTTGCGGCCCACGAATGAAGATGATTTTTTTGGGCCCACCCTACCCTACTGAACATGACTGCACATGTGACTCTTGCACTCTCTTGCTTCCTTCCTCTATTCCTCTGCTTTTCTCCCTGCCATACCCAAGGGCTGACCATGCCAAGGGGTCACATTTGTTTTCCTTGCTCCCTTGTGGGCAAGTTCAAGCCTGACTAGTAGCACAAATCTCTCTCCAGTCCTGTTCCCTATAATGTATCAGTGGAGATCAATGTAGAGTATAGGCAGTTTGACTCACAGAGACTTGTATACTGGATGCAATTGTAGCAACTCCTCATCTGTGAGCAGTATGAGCTCTGTGTAGGCATTCTTTCCTTATATATTCACATGCTTAGCCTTGGGAGTGAGTTCTGATGTAAGCAGATTGTGGCAGATTTTTGGAAATTAGTGACACTCAGGATACAATACTTGCACCCAGGGATTTAAAAAGAAAATGCAAAAAATCTACACAATTTCAGACAATTTTGCAGATTTTTACAGCAAATTATACCCTCACCTGGGATCAAAACTACTGCAAAATCCACGTAAGCAGGTATTTCAGCAAATCCATAGTGAAAAGCATTGTATTGTGTGTAATTCTGTGTCCTGCCTCCGGGGGCACCGTGACCAATACAAGACGTTCTATGTCCTTTGCTGCAGGACTTGTCGCCATTATAATACAACATAATATCTTCAGCTCTTGTTGGAGAAGATCTTGCTGAGGCCCCCGCAGATCAATATTATCCCTCTGTTATATGCGCGCTCCCTCTAATTGGATAAATGGATAACTCAGGTGGAGCAGATTGTTTTCTTTCGTCTTGTATTGATGCATATAACCTCATTACTGTGTTTTGCTTCTTCGTGACTGCGGCGTAATAGACCGAGAATCCTTGTAGAAGAATATGATGCACGTCGGCCGGATGATGGGGATTGTGTACAAACAGAATAGTCATCTATAAATTGAGTGTTTTGAGCTCATTTGTAAGAAGCAGGCAATTTACATTTGGAGGACCCGCTAATTGACAAGTCATGTCCTATAGAGCATGACGGTGGAGACGTCCTATAGAGCATGATGGTGGAGACGTCCTATAGAGCATGATGGTGGAGACGTCCTATAGAGCATGATGGTGGAGACGTCCTATAGAGCATGACGGTGGAGACGTCCTATAGAGCATGATGGTGGAGACGTCCTATAGATATCCTTTTGGCCTCTTGTCAACCTCCTTGTGTAGAAATCTTAGAAACATTTGTCTCAAGGTTATGTCCCAGTTTCTATGAAAAGGGGGGAAAAATGTCAGGCATCAGCACACGCTCGGGCGGCGTTACTTAGTAAGCATCAAACATTCATCTTTTCCTGGTGTTTGACCATTCGCTGTACTCCCGGGACGGTGAGATGGCGCTGCGGATATTCCCGCCTGCTCTCGCTCTCTACTCCATTAATCATTATGGCGGAGAGGGCTGAATCTCTTGATAGTGATAATAAATGAGTAAACAGAAGAACGGAGCAGGAGTCAATCATGTGATCCCGAGACGTGACAAAAACTTATTTTTGTTGGTTTTTTGGGCATTTTTTTGGGTTTTGCTTATATTATGGAGATTTAACCCTTTAAATAATCTATGGGGTCTTAAAGGGGTGTTCCCAGTAGGATATGCCATCAAGGTGTGATAGGTGTCGATCCCACCTGTGGGACCCACATCTATCTTGGGAACGGGTATAAGCCAATGCTATATCCAGCACTCTTTCAGTTTATGTCCTTGACTTTTATGTAGTACAGGCAGTCCTCGACATACATCGTTCCAAATTAGTTTCCAACTGTCCCCTAGTTACAAAGACTTATGGGGCATGCTGGCACTTGTAGTTCCATGTTCCACAGTAGATGGTAGCTGTGGGATGACAAGTTCCAGCACGCCACAGCAGCACATGAGGTGAAAATGAGGTGAAATCTTCTTAAAGGGGTTTTGCCACGATGTAATGTTGATGTGGGATCCTCCAAAGTTGGTATTCAATCACTTTTCTAAATATATGTGATTACAAAAATTGCATCCTGAGAGAGCTACGGGCTGCCTTACCATGCCCTTATTTTACTTAAAAGCTTCTATTAGATACGACCTGACAGGAGCTGCTGGCCGGCTTTTTGCAGAGGAAGCTTCTTATCTATGAAAGGGACTGAAGAAGCTTTAAAGGGCACCGTGGAAAATATGTTTCTTTTGTATACAAATCCACAAAGTTGTAATGTGATTACTGAGTAAATTCCTGCTTTAATCTAAATGACAGAGAACATGAAGAAGCTTTCAAGCTGCTTGGGATAAAAGCGGGTTTGTCTTTTGTATACAGAATCCACTAGTTGTATTTTTGTTTTTTTTGGGAATTGAACATTTCACACGATACCTTATGCTTGGCTCTGTGCTCTAGCTGTGTCTCTCTCTCTCTCAGCTCAGAGTGGCTTTTTTTTACATTTGCTTCTTAGCAGATAAGGCACGTCCTGGCAAAACCCCTTTAACAGGGGCACAGGTAGCAAAGCAAATGTAAAAACCCTTCCCTGCACTATCCAAAATGGAAAAACCCTTCCCTGCACTATCCAAAATGGAAAAACCCTTCCCTGCACTATCCAAAATGGAAAAACCTTTTGTGCTGGAGTTACATTTAATAAATATACCTGTTCCGACTTACATACAAATTCAACTTAAGAACAAACCTACAGCCCCTATCCTGTCCGTAACCCGGGGACCGCCTGTACTTGTATAGAAACATTTTAATCTATATATGAGACATCTCATCTCATCCAAAAATGTCATGAAGAAAAGTCCCCGTTATAACAAAAAATAGAACACGGAAGTTCCTGATAATAATTAATGTGACCAACGCTGACGCGTTTTGGAGTCAGTCCTTATTCATTCATCAGCTATGAATAAGGATTGCAAAAACAGAGAGGAGATTATCCCCCTTACCGCCTCCGGTGCTATCCAAGTGTCACTTCATGGCCACAAAAAGTCGGTGTAGGGCTGGTCTCTTGGACTCCAGAGACAATGGAACTCTCCAATAGAAGAAAATAAAATTTCTTTTGTCATTCAGCAACCGATTAAGAGCTCATTCTAGCTCGAAACGCGTCAAGGAGGTACGCTATGTCATGAATAAGGATTGACTCAGAAACGCGTAAGCATTAGTCACATTACTTATTATTACTTCCATGTTTTGTTTTGTTCCCTTTCGCGTTTCATAACTGAATGAATTAGGGTCGACTCCGAAACGCGTTAGCGTTGGTCACATTGATCATTATCAGGGACTTCTATGTTCCGTTTTTTGTCATAACATAGGCTTTTCTTCAGGCCATTTTTGGGTGAGATGTCTCTTATGTGGATTACAATGTTTTTGTACAAGTTCTAAATGAAAGTCGAGTTTTAGAAAGGACATAAACTGAAAGCGTTCCGTGATATATCATTGGATTGTATATGTACCTTGGTGAAACTCCCCCTGTGGTTCCACACACCTCTGGAGGACATCTCATTGGTGCATTAGAGATGCTGATATCTTGAAAAACACAGAAACAAACCCATACTCACGGTTCAGTCCAGCCTTTGAGCTGTGAGTACGGCCTTGTTTCTGTGTTTTTCGAGTAATTAACCGTTAACGTCCCATTTTTTTTGTAAATTGTTAGTGTAGGGACTTGCAAGAAATGAGGAGCCTTGACGGGGCTTGCAAGCTTGCATATAGTGGCCACTGTATTAACTAATACCTCATATTTGATATTTTTCCAGTATGTCAATTTTTTTGCCCAAAAGTACTGGGTGTCTTTATTTTGTGATGGGAAACAATATATGGTTCTGCACATAAAAAAAAACACTTTTGAAAAAAAAAAATTTTGATGTGCAGAACCATATATTGTTTCTTGACTGTATGTGGAGGAGTGGCTGCCTCCATTTTGTTTTTTTGCACTCCACCCACCTTCACAGGCTTTTTAATCAGTGCACTGTAACTTGTAAGCTGGTTCCTTCATTCTCTGGATTATGGAGGTCTGAATAGGACCTAAACGAGAGCTATCAATAGTGTAGGACCACCTGCCTGAGGTCCCGTTGACGTTCGGAGGTGGCTTAAAGGGGTTGTCTCACTACAAGGATTGTTTTTTAGATTAAAGATCTTGCAAAAACAAGTTACTTTGCAATATATGTCCATTAACAGTGTCCTACCTATTCCAAGATATCCACTCTTGTATGGGCTGCATCAGCTCCTTAGGTCGCTATAGCTACAGACCTGTTTGATCTCTCCTGATAGGCTGCCAGCACTGGTTGCTATAGCTACAGACCTGCTTCTACTGCAGCCTAGTGGAAGCCAGTAAACACGTCCCTGAATTCAAAGTGAAACCAAGAAAACAGGACTGAAGTAAGATGAATCAATGTAGTGAGACAACCCCTTTAAGCAGTTTTGATCAAAAGTGTGAACTGAGAACCTCAAAAGTTTTTTTCATATATTCTAGATAGCAGAAATGCTTTTTCAAAGATTCCCATGTCCCTTCTGATAGCTTCTTTAGTTGATAGTGTGCTACTGATTTTGGAATGTGTATGTATTTTGTGATGGACACCCAGTAAGTACTGGGCAGCTCGCCCAATCAAATAGTAGTGGCGTAACAGGCTGTAAGCCAGCATGGGGCACCACACGTATCGGCATTAATGGCACCATTGCGTATCGCCTTATTTATATGCAATTATAATACCAGCAGCCACCCCCCCCTCATATATTGAAGGCGTGGGAGTGGTTGTCTTATCTGTATTTTTGCATTTGTGCAATCTCCCCTTGTATTATACTGTGGCTTTTCTGCATACTGTGTGAACAGGTATCAATTTAATGTGCAGTCTAATTGTTCCCCCAGTGGTGGGGTATGTGAGCTACTGCTTAGCAATCAGCTGCACCTGTTTATCTTTCCCAAATAGCATAGGGGCCAGTGTTGCCTCTTTACTGGGTTCAGTTTCAGTCCAGCCTTTGGACTGTGAGTATGGCCGTGTTTCTGTGTTTTTTGAGTAATTAATGTCTCATTTTTTTCTGTGTTTTTTATGCTAATATCTTGGGAACAGGTCTCCGAAAGTGTTGGCCAAGAATAAAGAGCTTGTCACCCTTGTGTCCGACTCTCCATTCAGTTATATGGGAGATCTCAATACAGGTGAACAGAGTGTTCAGTTGTACTCCCATAGAACAGAATGGAGAGTTGTGCTCTAACACAATCGGCTTTCCATTCTGAAATAGGTAGGGGCTCATTACTGAGATAGGTACAGTTCCCAGAGGTTAGACCTACACATATCACATTAATATTCAATCAAATTCTTTGGTGGGAAGCCCCCTTTAAAGTGGGACCCCTACCGGGCTGATTTTGCTGTAAAAATTAATACCTGAAAACCCCACTTTATGGCCTCAAATTGGGCCTTGTTCAGACCAAAACAGGGTTCAACCAAAAAAAATTTGGATTTTAGACTTTCCCAAACTGGATTTTTGTTCTCTCATGCTCTTGTCCATTCATAGTCATAGTTGTAACCCTTAACCTACTAGTTTTAGTGGGTTAACCTACCAGTCTGACGATACAATGCTTCCATTGTGGTCTCACTTCTTGTCCAAAATCACTTCTGGTTACCATAACATTGGGCCTATGGTGAAGTTACGGGAAGTGATATTGGTCATGATGTTGGACAGGGACTTAGGCCTCAATGCCCACGTTGTGTCGCTAGAACAGTAAGTTAACCACTTAAAATGCTTCAGACAACCCTAACCCTAATGTAATGGGGAGTTCCCACTCAACTGTACTGGGAACTCCCATAGAGAAAAATGGAGAACACAGCACTACCTTGTACTGGGAACTCCCATAGAACAGAATGGAAAGAACACAGCGCTCCCCTGTACTGGGAACTCCCATAGAACAGAATGGAAAACAGCGCTCCCCTGTATTGGGAACTCCCATAGAACAGAATAGAGAACACTGTGTTTCCCTGTACTGGGAACTCCCATAGAACAGAATGGAGAACAAGGCGTTCCTTTGTACTGGAAACTCCCATAGAACATAATGGAGAACACAGCGCTCCCCTATACTGGGAACTCCCATAGAACAGAAAGGAGAACACAGCGCTCCCCAGTGCTGGGAACTCCCATAGAACAGAATGGAAAGAACACAGCGCTACCCTGTACTGGGAACTCCCATAGAACAGAATGGAGAGACCACACAGCGATCCCCTGTACAGGGAACTTCCATAGAATAGAACAGAATGGAGAACACAGTGCTCCCCTGTACTGGGAACTCCCATAGAACAGATGGGAGAACACAGAGCTCCCCTATACTGGGAACTCCCATAGAACAGAATAGAACAGAATGGAGAACACAGTGCTCCCCTGTACTGGGAACTCCCATAGAACAGACGGGAGAACACAGAGCTCCCCTGTACTGGGAACTCCCATAGAACAGACGGGAGAACACAGAGCTCCCCTGTACTGGGAACTCCCATAGAACAGAAAGGAGAACACAGCGCTCCCCAGTGCTGGGAACTCCCATAGAACAGAATGGAGAACACTGCTTCCCTGTACTGGGAACTCCCATAGAACAGAATGGAGAATAAGGCGTTCCTTTGTACTGGGAACTCCCATAGAACAGAATGGAGAGTCATATACAAGCGCAGTCGGTTCTCTATTCTAAACCATTATGGGGCCCACACCTATATCCTACACCTGTATCCTATTGATATTCCTTCAAAGTCTATGGTGGGAACACCCCTATACAGTTAGGGTTACAGTCAGTTTTTGGGCAATTTTCCCCAAAAATCAATTTCATCCAAACCGCTTGGATTTGGATCAAACTTGAGTTTAACCCAAATCTGATACTACTAATAAGAATGACCCCTGAACTCTCTTATTTCTCAGTGCTCAGCTTGAGCAGGTGTCAGTCTTAACTGCAGCTCTGGCATTATATTCATGAACCAGGAGCTGAAGTTAATAAGTGCTATATGGTCATTTTTCTAGCTAAAATATGATTATGGTCAGTAAGTAAGGATGAGTGTATGGCTATAATTTGTAGGTTCAGATGAAATAGACCTTACAGGGGCATGTCCTACTAAAATCAGAAAACTTTTATGTTTTGTGTTGCTATGTAGGGAAACAACTCTTTGGCTATTCCAATAAGTGTAAATCCAGCACCGGAAAATATATGTATAAAATTTTCACATTTATTGTGAAAAGTTCCATGGACCAAAATACATAACAGCGACGCGTTTCGAGCACAGTGGCCTTAAACAACTGTTTGGCAACGGAACGTTAAAACCTAGTTAGTCGATTTATTAATGCATTTCCTGAAAAGCTATCGGCTTTGATGAGCTGTAGCTCTGTACAAGTTTTCCAACCACTGGAGGTAAACATGAATGATTCCATTCACTGACTGCAAACAGAGATCTTGAAAGTAATCATCACTTTTTGCAACTTTGATAAATCGCCCCTTTTACATTAACGCGTAGTTCATAAGAAAAGTCCTGTGTGGGTGCGCTGGCTTGGTGGGTATATAAGGTGTACGATAGGCCGTCTGCACTCATATCAGCAAGTGTGGGTGCGCTGGCTTGGTGGGTATATAAGGTGTACGATAGGCCGTCTGCACTCATATCAGCAAGTGATATGAGTGCAGACAGCCTATTGTACACCTTATATACCCACCAAGCCAGCGCACCCACACAGACTTTTCTTATGAACTACTTCGGAAGTAGGAAGTGGTTATAATAATGTGACTTGAGGACGTATTTTGGATGACTTGAGGCAATACAAAACTGCAAATATGAAGCCGTCCAAACCTCACAGGTGGTATATAGGTTTCTTCCCTGCACGGACAAGTCTTCTATAAAGGGGTTGTCTCACTACAGGGATTGCTGCTTTTTATGTTAAAGGTCTTGCAAAAACAAGTCACTTTGCAATATGTGTCCATTAACAGTGTCCTACCTATTCCTAGATATCCCCTTTGTATGGGCTGCTTCAGCTCCTCAGGTCACTATAGCTACAGACCTGTTCGATCTCTCCTGATAGGCTGCGAGCACTGGTCGCTATAGCTACAGACCTGTTCGATCTCTCCTTATAGGCTGCTAGCACTGGTCGCTATAGCTACAGACCTGTTCGATCTCTCCTGAAAGGCTGTCAGCACTGGTCGCTATAGCTACAGACCTGTTTGATCTCTCCTGATAGGCCGCCTGCACTGGTTGCTATAGCTACAGACCTGTTCAATCTCTCTTGATAGGCTGCCAGAGCTGGTTGCTATAGCTACAGACCTGTTTGTTCTCTCCTGATAGGCTGTCAGCACTGGTCGCTATAGCTACAGACCTGTTTGAGCTCTCCTGATAGGCCGCCTGCACTGGTTGCTATAGCTACAGACCTGTTCAATCTCTCCTGATAGACTGCTAGCACTGGTTACTATAGCTACAGACCTGTTTGTTCTCTCCTGATAGGCTGACAGTGCTGGTCGCTATGGCTACAGACCTGGCTTCTACTGCAGCCTAGTGGAAAGCAGTAAACACGCCACTGAATTCAAAATGAAACCAAGAAAACAGGACTGAGGTGAGATGAATCAATGTAGTGAGACGACCCCTTTAAGGAAAGGAAGAGTTAGCAGACAGTGTGCGCACATCGTTAGCAGGGCTGCTACCCCCTACATATGAAACATATTGTAAATCGTTAAGCCGGGTGTCATTACTGGAGCTTGCCGGCTTCTCTGCAATAAACAAGTTGAAGCGTCTCCCGTGGGAGTCCTTAATGGCGTTGTGTGTGAGAGCGCGTCCGCGCAGCTGAAGGAGTCGCATTCACTTTATGACCAGCGCGAGTCTCTTAATTGCTGTGGGTGGTGGTGGCGCTAACGCGCTCCATCCCTGGCGTCTCCTCCAGGCTCGGGGGCTGGATGCGGTGCCCACCACACGTTTATAGATACATCTGTTATCCCCGCCATCTGAATGAAGAGCAGGAGACTTTCATTCCCACGTCGTTCATAAACTTCAGTTGTGTTGTGCTTCCGAATCGGGTCGGTTTGGGTCGGGCTGAATAGATTTTGTAGAAAAAAATCACTAAAGCATGAAACGCAACCCTAAGTAGGGGTTGAAGGTATTTGACTGACCTGCAGGGCTTAACTTACCAGTGTATGGCCCCCCACAGGCTGAGGCCACATTAGGGTAGCCTTGGGAAAAGGATAAGCATGGGGGGGTGCAAGTGCAGGGTAAAAGGGCTAGTTAAACAGTCTGCTCTTTTTCAGCCCTCAGGGTTCCCCCCTTCCTGTTCAGGGGGGGGGGTTTTTACAAAATTCGGCCCCCTTTCTGTTTTGGGGGTGGGTGGTTCTACCTTCATTCCCATTCCTTTTGGTTTTGGGCTTTAAAACTTCAGGTTCCCATTCCTGTTAGGTGTGGGCTTTTCTACAGCTTCAGGTCCCACTTCCTGTTCAGGCTGTGGCGTTTAAAAAGTTCAGGTTCCACTTCCGTCAGGCTGTGGGCGGTTCTATAGCTTCAGGTTCCCACTTCCTGTTCATACTGTGGGCGTTTCTTAAGCTTTAGTTTCCCACTTTCTGTTCAGGCTGTAGGAGGTTCTACAGCTTTAGACTACCACTTCCTGTTCAGGCTGTGGGCGGTTCTACAGCTTCGGGCTCCCACTTCCTGTTCAGGCTGTGGGCGGTTCTACAGCTTCCGGTTCCCACTTCCTGTTCAGGCTGTGGGTGATTCTACAGCTTCAGGTTCCCACGTCCTGTTCATACTGTGGGCGTTTCTTCAGCTTTAGTGTCCCACTTTCTGTTCAGGCTGTCGGAGGTTCTACAGCTTTAGACTACCACTTCCTGTTCAGGCTGTGGGCGGTTCTAAAAGTTTCAGGCTCCCTCTTTCTGTTTAGGCTGTGGGCGGTTCTACAGCTTCAGGTTCACACTTCCTGTTCAGGGTGTGAGTTGTTCTTCAGCTTCAGGCTCCGATTCACTGTTCAGGCTATGTGCAGTTCTACAGCTTGAGGTTTCCACTTCCTGTTCAGGCTGTGGGTGGTTCTTCAGCTTTAAGCTCCCACTTCCTGTTCAGGCTGTGGGCGGTTCTACAACTTTGAGGCCCCACTCCCTGTTCAGGCTCTGGGTGATTCTACAGCTTCCGGCTCCCACTTTCTGTTCAGGCTGTGGGCAGTTCTACCGCTTTAGGCTCCCACTTCCTGTTCAGGCTGTGGGCAGTCCTACAGCTTTGTGTTCCCACTTCCTGTTTAGGCTGTGGGTGGTTCTACAGTGACTGCTATTTCAACTATGCTATTCTTAGCTGAGCCTGTTTGAGGGACATTGCCAATGGAGGGGTTCTAACAGCAGAGCACAAGGATACAAAGCCCTAAAGGATTAAAGTTTGTCAGTAAAAAGCATAAACAAGCTCCTGTGCTGCTGATGAGACAGAGGGAGTGACATCACCATCCTGGGCAGGACTTCTAAAGCATAGACAGGTGGTCAGTAACCTAGGTAAGCTTGTGTACATAAGCAGGAGATAAGAACTGCTCTTACTCTGAAAAGAAGCAAAATCATAACAGCAATGTATTTGGTAATAGTCTTTTACTTTTGACTACATGTTTAGAGCTAATTAACATGACTGGAATACCCCTTCATGGGCCTTTTACATGGACTGAATGAACATCTTTAGGAAACTTGCTCCTTGTAAAAGGGAATTGTTGGATAATTACATCTTTTATGCATTTGTCCCAGGTAAATGGGGATCCACGATCGTTCATGCGCCCATAAAACCCCCAATAATTGGGCAATGTAAGGCTTCTTTTACGGAGCTCTGATTGACTTGCAGTAAGTTGATGGCCACTGTTGAAGCCTAGGGGACATCTTCAAGTATCTAGAGGAAGCAGCATAATTCATAGATCCAAACCTAGAGGGAAAAGCCGAGTACACAATGGTCCCAAAAATGGTCCCATTTTTCCTCTGATGGTTCCGTGTTACCTTCTCTCCTCTTCTCTGACAGAATGTAAATTGACGAGACTTTCCTTCTTCTCTTGCAGAGCCATGTTTGACTACGACAAAGGCAAGGACAGTGGTCTCCCGAGCCAGGGCCTCAGCTTTAAATATGGAGACATCCTTCACGTCATCAATGCCTCCGATGATGAATGGTGGCAAGCCAGAAGAGTCACACAGGATGGAGACAGCGAGGAGATGGGCGTTATACCCAGCAAGCGGAGGTACTACCAGAGAGAAATTTACTGTACAAATTGCAGTTTGTTCACCGTTAGGGATGTTCTTATCTGGCTGTTTTACAAATTCTCCTCTTCACAGCAAGCTTCAGGTTCACACTTCCTGTTCAAGCTGTGGGCGGTTCTACAGCTTTGGTCTCCCACTTGCTGTTCAGGCTGTGGGCGGTTCTACAGCTTCGGTCTTCCACTTGCTGCTCAGGCTGTGGGGTTCTACAGCTTCGGTCTCCCCACTTCTTGTTCAGGCTGTGGGCGGTTCTACAGCTTCAGGCTCCACTTCCTGTTCAAGCTAATGGGCGGTTCTACAGCTTCAGGCTCCCACTTCATGTTCAGGCTGTGGGTAGTTCTACAACTTCAGTCCCCCACTTCATGTTCAGGCTGTGGGCGGTTCTACAGCTTTAGTCCCCCACGTTCTGTTCAGGCTGTGGGCGGTTCTATAGCTTCAGTTCCCAACTTCCTGTTCAGGCTGTTGGCGGTTCTACAGCTTCAGGCTCCTACTTCCTGTTCAAGCTGTGGGCGATTCTACAGCTTCAGTCTCCCACTAGCTGTTCAGGCTGTGGGCGGTTCTACAGGTTTAGGCTCCCACTTCCTGTTCAGTATGGGTGGTTCTACAGCTTCGGTCTCCCACTTCCTGTTCAGGCTGTGGGTAGTTCTACAACTTCAGTCCCCCACTTCCTGTTCAGGCTGTGGGCGGTTCTACAGCTTTAGTCCCCCACTTCCTGTTCAGGCTGTGGACGGTTCTACCTCTTCAGGGCCCCACTTCCTGTTCTGGCTGTGGACGGTTCTATCTCTTCAGGCTCCCACTTCATGTTCAGGCTGTGGGTGGTTCTACCTCTTCAGTCCCCCACTTCCTGTTCAGGCTGTGGGTGGTTCTACCTCTTCAGGCCCCCACTTCATGTTCAGGCTGTGGTCGGTTCTAGCTCTTCAGGCTCCCACTTCATGTTCAGGACTGTGGATTCGGTTTCTACAGTTTCAGGCCCCACTTTGTTCAGGCTGTGGGTGGTTTACCTTTGAGGCCCCCCACTTCATGTTCATTGTGGCGGTTTACTTTTTAGGGCCCCCTTCATGTTCGGGCTGGGGGCGGTTCTCGTTTCAGGGCCCCCCCCTTCATTTCAGGCTGGGGGGGGGTTTACAGCTTTGTCCCCCACGTTCTGTTCAGGCTGTGGGGGGGGTTCTATGTTCAGTTCACAATTTTCCTGTTGGGCTGTTGGCGGTTTTTCAGTTCGGTCCTTTTTCCGTTCAAAGCTGTGGGCGGTTCTAAGTTTTCAGTCCCAAACTTGTTGTTCAGGTGGGGGGGGTTTTTACAGCTTCGGTCCCATTCTGTTCAAGTATGGGTGGTTTACAGTTCGGTTCCCACTTCCTGTTCAGCTGTGGGTGTTTCTACAATTTCAGTCCCCCACTTTGTTCAGGCTGTGGGCGGTTCTACGCTTATCCCCACTTCCTGTTCAGGCTGTGGGCGGTTCTATCTTTCAGGCCCCACTTATGTTCAGGGGGGGTTTGGGTTTTTACCTCTTCGTCCCCCACTTTTTTTAGGCTGGGGTGGTTCTACCTCTTCAGGGCCCCCTTCCTTTTTGGGGCTGTGGACGGTTTATTCTTCAGGCCCCATTTATGTTCAGGCTGTGGGGGGTTTCTCCCTCTTCATCCCCCCTTCTGTTCAGGCTGTGGGTGATTCTACCTCTTGAGGCCCCCACTTCATGTTCAGGCTGTGGGCGGTTCTACAGCTTTAGGCTCCCGCTGTCAGGACTATGCTATTGGCCCTTTAAGCTTTGTTTGTTACAGCCTCAACCAGGGTTCGGCTTGGTGCTTATTCGGTTAAGCATTTGAGCCAGTCCCTGGCTGGGGCGGGGGATTTGAACCTCTTCCTATATACTGGGCCCTGCTGGTGATTGCTTCTGTGTCCTAGCTACTCTGTGTTCTGCTGTGTCAATTTCAATGTTTTTTTGGATTTCGGCTCATCTTTCCGGGTGCTCTCCGGTTTCGTCCTTTGGTACTGCGCAGACTCCTGGTGTGATCTTGGCCCGTCTGACCATTCTCTATTTGTTGTCTATTGCGTCTGTTTCCCACTTGTCTTCCGTATATATCTTCTGTCTGTTTGTCACCCATTTATCAGGGAATTGTTCAGGAAGAGGTTCCAGTGTGGGGTCGCCCTTCTCGGCGAAGGTGCTCTGTCCAGATAAGGCAAGCCAGGGTAAGATTAGTGCATACTTTACACCCACTTTTCAGGCTGTGGGCAGTTCTACAGCTTCAGGCTCCCACTTCCTGTTCAGGCTGTGGGCAGTTCTACAGCTTCAGGCTCCCACTTCCTGTTCAGGCTGTTGGCACTTCTACAGCTTCAGGGTCTCACTTCCTGTTCTAGCTGTGGGCGGTTATACGCTGCAGACCACCTACTGCCTGTTCAGGGTGTGGGGGGTTCTACAGCTGCAGGCAGCGGCTTCCTGTTCAGACTATGGGTGGTAAAACATTTTCAGGCGCCCACTTCCTTTCTAGGTTGTGGGCGGTTCTACAGCTTGAGGTTTCCACTTCCTGTTCATGCTGTGTGAGGTTCTACAGCTTCAGGATCCCACTTCCTGTTCAGGCTGTGGGCGGTTCTACAGCCTGAGGATTCCACTTCGTGTTCAGGCTGCGGGTGGTTCTACAGCTTCATGCTTCCACTTCCTGTTCAGGCTGTGGATGGTTCTACAGCTTCAGGCTCCCACTTCCTATTCAGGCTGTGGGTGGTTTTACAGCAGTGACTGACATTTTAGCTCTGCTATTCTCAGCTGACCTTGTTAGAGTGACATTGGTGATGAAGGGGTTAAAAGCTTGTCAGTAAGAAAGACAAACAAGCTCCTGTGCTGTTAATAAGACACAGCAGGGAGTGGTGCCACCATCTTGGCCAGGGCTCTAGAGCAGAGAGAGTGGGTCAATAACCTAAGGAAGCTTGTGTTCACAAGAAGAAGAATAGAACTGCTCTAGCTCTGAAAGGAAGCCAAATCAAAACGGGAATGAAATATTAAGTTAGGCTAAGTCCAACTCCAACAATACCTGTAGAGGTAGGGTTGGTCTAACCCTAAGGTTTGCCACATGTTCTCTAGGGTTAGAGTTGCAGTTATGGTTAGGGTTTACTTTTTGCCAAAATGTAATTCTGACCGAACCAAATCAGATTCCTGACCTTAAAGGGGTTGTCTCATCTCAAGGTTTCATAGGATGCATGAATGAAATAATACTGCTTTGCTCTGTCACTTCCTGGTCAAGCTGTCTGTAATTAGCATATGAGCTCCGTGTATTCAGACCTCTGCTAACTAGATAAATCTCATGCTGTCAGGACCAGGGAAGCTTCTGAGTTTAAGTAAACAGCAGTAATTACTGTCTTTTGCCTGAAAGACCAGATAACAAGCAAGCTCTCACTGTCCGGAGTTCTGCGTGTTGACATCACTCCCAGCTATCAGATAGAACAAACAGCAGGGGATAAGGAGTACACAGATCGGTCACTTGGGAAACCTGAGAGCCCTCAGAAGGTGATAAAATCACTTGTAGCTCCTCAAAAAAAAAAAGAAAGACGCAAAATATTTTGAAAACGTCTTCATTTAGTGTTCCCTACATGTTGAAAGCTAATCTTTGTAGCGAGACAACCCCTTTAACCCAAATCCAAAGAGCTACATTACCTTTTATAAAAAAGAATTGTGGTTACCCCCTTCCACCACTTAGGAGGGGCTGTGGAGCTTGATGAGTATCTCTCTTTAGTAGGATCCCCTAGTAGTCACTGGAGAGCTGCCGATTTGGAGCTTTGTATCAGCAGAACGGAGGGAGCGGTGACACCTATAAAGATGTCAGAAAATCCAATCCAATAGTTTTCCATTGCGCTGCTCTTATCGGATGGGATCTTGATCCTTTTAGTTCCGAATGAGTCCTGTATAAATTTTACATTGCATTACCTTTCATTTTCCAGCTCTCCAAGTGTCAGCGTCATATTTATTGCTTTTGACTTTTAATTCCAAAGCAGAATTTCCCCAAAAAAAAACATATCGCCGGAGGGTTTATTCAAATGCGCTAATCTGCGGCGGAGGAACGCCGCAGTCAGCTGCTTGTATTGTAAGATTAGCCTCGCAGACTGGAGAGAGCGGAGAGCTCACAGTATAGCGGCGGCCGCGATGTGCACATTAATGCAATAATAAAGGCCTGTGGGTAATCTGGTATACAAGTGCTCAATACATCTATGCAAGAAAATGCCAGTAATGACACTGCATGGAGAAAAAGGGCAGTTTTTTTTTAATATGGTCACATCCGAATAAATCATTAACTGGAACTCAGCAGCCCCATAGCAAAATGAATTGGGGCCCCAGCACCTAATGACAATAAACTAAAACAAGCAGATTAAGGAGCAGTCATAAAAGGTATATCGCCATATATCAGATAACTTACATAGTGGTGTTGGATAGAAGAAAGACACCATCAAAAAAGTACAATATTTTTGCACCTGATTGGGCCCCTCAACCTCAGGGCCCTATAGCTACTCGCCTGCCAGAAACCAATGCATTAACCCCTTAACGGCCGTCCGCGCGTCTTTTCGTGTTGGACATTTCATGTTCATCTGCAGTGACATCTTTTGACGTCGCTGTAGACATCATGGTTTGTGGGTTCACAGCGCTTAGAACAGAGCTGTACAGCTTATTCACCCTTCCCACCAACGGCTTTATTCTTTCTCAGAACTAGCTCAAAAATATACCCTGCCACCAGGGCTGTGGAGTCGGAAAGCCGAAGCCCCGACTCCGACTCCTCAATTTCCCAAACCTCCGACTCCCTCATACATGGCGCATGTTTAAGTGATAACTTTACTGTAGTAAAATGGTAACATCCGGCTGTTTATCACCTTATGATACAATAATCAAGCTATTTAGGTAGAACAGACACTGACAGGCAAAAGGGTAACAATGTTTTGATCTTTTGAACACTTGTGGATAGAGTTGAAGACAAAGCTGTATTTGTATCCAAGTCCACTCTGCACGAACATTGGGAACGTGTAGAAGAGACCTGGGAACAGATTTTGGTCAAGACCTGCTTGAATCTGATTCAGAGCCCAGAAGGATTCAGGCAGTATTGAAAACCAAAGGTGGATTTCCCAAATACTAACAAAATAATAAAATTTAACACTTGGATTTTTTGGAGCAAAACAGTAACAATGCAGTTACAGGAAAGAATCTGCAGTACTAAGCAGATGCTAAATACTTGCAGGTCACATTTATGTATAAGATAGGTAAGATGACTGTGTGTATAAAATTACAGTAGCCTCATGTACAAAGCTGTAGTGGATGGTGAGATATGGAGCCTGAAAGTCTCAAAAGTTTAAAACATTGTTACCATTTTGCTTGTCAGTGTAAAATATATTTATTGGGTATGACTTTAGAACACAAATTGTCAATATGCAAAACACTGCAGGAACATTTGTGAAGTCTCTGAATTTGTTCTGAGAAATAGTATTGCCTCCATCAGATCCTGCATACATGACCTCACATCTGATCTCATTATTTCCAGGCTAGAGAACGGCCTCTCTACATTAACTTGGGGGCAAAGCGGTGACCACAGGGGCAACATCTCTAACAATGTCAGAGTGTAAAGGAATTGCCTCAGCCACAGTCAGTTTTGATGAATGGTTGAAACTCTTCTACTTCTTTGAGAACAGGTGAAAAATGTTGCTGAAATCTGTTTGCCATGGGAGCGGGATCTTTTCCCCGGGGGCAGCGCTTTGCCTGCTCCATGTCATCAATTACACTCCTCATGTGATGAGGCTGAAGATATGGGAGCAGTAGCACTGGCCGGATCCAATGCCTCTTGCTCTTTTCACTGCATCGAAGTAACGGGACCAACTTATTATATATTTTGGGAGTCGGAGTCGCTCCATTTTATGACGACTCCGACTCCTGCAAAATAGGCACCGACTCAGACTCCGACTCCACAGCCCTGCTTGCCACCATCGCATTTCTTGGCTTACTCCCAAATAGTGAGTTTTTATAGAAGTAAGGACACGAGGCCATCTCATTTTGAATTGACTGCTTTTGATAATGTCATTGGCCCTACTTCTTCAACAGACCACTCTCTATCAGCGCTCTATGCGGGCCAGAAGATGAAGGACCTTGCACAATCTTGGCCAAGTGTGAGAAGGTCTACCCTAACCAGGAGATCTCTACTACAATTCTCCAGGGATGTCTGAAGATCCATAAATATATAGTTAATGAGAAGTGGAGGGACACGTTCTTTAGAATTGCCCATTCTGCAATGTATGGCTTTGAAGGGAACCTGTCACATAGATGATGCCCCCCCCCTTGCTGAGGACAGAACAAGCCAGTGTCAGACCTGCTGTTTCCAGCGCTGTGTCCCTTATTCTGTAAGATGCTGGGGTTTTAGAGTATTTAATGCTCAAATCTGCAGTTTTCAGCCAAAAGAGTCATTCGAAGAGTCCTTCAGAGTGTCAGTTTTTTTTCAAACCCCGCCCACCGGAGGCTAGCCCCACCCACTTCAACTGACAAACCTCTTACTTTGAATAGATAGAAAGGTGAATAACTGCCAGGTGGGCGGGGCTAGCCTTCGGTGGGCGGGGCTAACACCTGCTCATGAATAAGATTTGAGGGGTAAATGCTCTGAAACTGCTGCATCTTACAGAATAAGGGACACAGCGCTGGAAACAGCAGGTCTGACTCTAGCTTGTACTGCCCTCAGCAAGGGGGGCACAACCTATGTGACAGGTTCCCTTTAATATTCCCCCCCCCCCCCATCCAGCTTGTCCAGATCGTTTGACGTCCTGCCTGAAATGCGGCAACGCCCGCACGGATTTTGTCCATAGTATATGGACTTGTGCAGAGACCACAAAGTTCTGGAAGACAGTCATAAGAACGCTGAATCTTAAATTACGGTGTCATTTAACCTTAGAGCCAACACAGCTCCTGTTCCATAATTTACCACAACATTTTAAGAACCACTCAGTTCTGCAGATATTTTTATTGGAGGCGAAAAGAAGCCTCCTGGCCAAATGGTTGGAACCAACCGTCCCAACATTGCAGGAAGTGATCCAGGTGGTCAAACATCATCTCGAAATGGACAGAATCAACATTATCAGGACTAAAGAAACCCAATGTTCTAAATTTTTCAAGAAATGGCAGGAGTTCATAGGTAACTTTTACACCCCCCAGGAGATCAAGGAGATCATGCAGCCTTTTGTCTACACCTCCTGGTATCTCTCCTCTCACCTAGCGGGCACTCTGGGGGCTTTGGACATCCGTATCCCATAATCTGGGCGTTTTCCCTCAGCCATATCCTGACACCGTGCCCCGGATATTCCCTTGGTGACTGTACTCCGGAGTAGGGGGTTCAATTTATCCTCTGCCTAATTCTCTCCCTCGAGCTTCATGGGGCGACTGTCCCGCAGCATTGGACCAGTACAGTATTTGTTTTCTTCACCTTCTATTCCAGACCTTACATAGGTGCATGTGATTATGCTATGCATATTGGTACCACCGTTTTGTGTTATGTTTAGGATTTTTTTTTACTTTCTTATTATTTTTTTTTATTTTTTATTTTTTTGAGTGAAAATAGAGCCGTCTCGTTGCTTCATCCTTATTACTATGATACCAAAGAATTTAATTAGTGCTACTCTGTACTGTCTCTACTTAGTACTTTTCTATTTGTACTAATGGTGCCTTATATAATATCATTGTGTATCAAACGGTATCTCATCTATGTTTTTTTGTTATTGTAAAATTCAATAAAAATTATGTTTATAAACAAAAAAAAAAAGAACAGAGCTGTACTTCACAGCTCTGTTCCCAGCACAGTAAGCGGTGGGGTGCGGGAGAAACCTCCGCTTCCCAACACTTATAGGGGATGTATCGCTTCATCAGTTTGGCTGTTTTCTTGTAGCTTCATTTTCTCAGTTCCGGAAATCCAGGGGCGTTTCTTCCCCTCCCAGCTGGGTGTTTCTTAACTGAAGGGGGATGACATCATCCCTCCCCTTCTCCATTCATGCTCGCTCCCGAGTCAGTGTGTTTGTTTGAGATCAGTGGGAGGGGATAGCACATCCCTGCTCTTCCCCCTCCCCTCAGTCTGAGTGCACGTCACTGTATCGTTCCTCTCCCTATGCAGTCTTATTTTGTAAGAGCTGTTTTTTTACATACCACAGCCCTGCATTCAGTCTAGACAGTCTTCTATGAACTCAGAGCACTGATCTCTTCTCGTCTCACAGCTGGAGGTTTGTTACAGTTGAATCCAGTCTTCTATGAACTCATCCAGAGCAGCACAGATCTGTCTCCCTTCTATGTTTACATGCAGGAGCATTAGGCACCGGGCACAATTCTGCTGTTTTCTGATTGTAGAAGCAGCTGCAGTGTTACTGAGGAGCTGCTGGCTGTGCTGAGTGAATTGTTGCCGGCCCCTTATTCTGAGTGAGAGAGGCAGGAATGCGCGCTCCCGTGAATACGATCAGGGGCCAGTCAGAATGTAAATTAGTAGAGCCGTCAGCCAATGAAATGCAAGGAGGTGGGATCTGACCGGCACTGGGGAACAGTGTTTACAGAAAACGAAGATAAGGGAGACAGTGAAAACAAGAGAGCTTTGCTAATGACATCCAATTGCAAAGTTGCTTATTTTCACTGTCACCTTATTCTGAAGACCATTTAATGTAATGATACAACCCCTTTAATCCTTTGATTGCCGCGGTTCATCACCGCAGCATAATCAAAAGGCTTTAAACTGATCTGTCAGGTGATCGGGACACCCAGTGGCAAGTGGGGAATGACTGCACAGTCAGCCCTGGGAACCTAGAGTAGCCCCAGAGCTGTCTGTATAACAAGTCTGCTGTCAGGGTACACTGTGTGCTGCCCTGACTGCTGTCGGTGTCAAACTGACACAGATTATAATGTATTGGCATATATGAATATGCTAATACATCACTAAGTGTAAAAAAAAAATGTAAAATTAAAAAGTTTAAAATAAAGTAGATATTTAATAAAAAAAATTATTGTGCCTACATAACACAAAAAAACTAAAAAAAACTACACATATTAGGTATCCACACGACTGTAATAACCTGTAGAATTAATCTAACAAGTTATTAAGTGTGTAATGTGAATGGTGTGAAATAAAATGTAAAAAAATAAATAAATAAATAAAAAACCTGCAATAATTTATAAGTGAACTTAAACTATTCCCCCCAAAAAGTACAACTTGTCCCGAATAAAACGAGGCCTCATACAACTGCGTCATTGAAAACATAAAAAAGTTACAACTGTTGAAACGCAAGGAGGCAAAAACTAAAAAAATGTTCTGGTCATTAAGTACCTTTCAGGCGTTCGGCTTGAGGGGTTAAAGGCGTTTTCCATCATCCACATTTATGGCCTATCAAATAAATCAATGGGGTTCAGACCTCTAGAATCCCCATAGATCCTGAGAATAGAATCCGGGGTCCTAATGGTTAAATTCCCACTCATCACACTTATAATATATCCAGGGTACCCCTTAAAGCAGAATTACATAGTACCTCACTGTGCTTTCAAGGTAGTATGGAGCAGGTTCACTCGCTGCACCCGCTCCATATGCTGCAGGAGACAGCTGTTAATTACAGCTGGGAAGCTGGGACCAGAGATAACTGCGATCCTGACCTTTTAAAAGGACTGCCTCACTATAATGATTATCTCTTGACCAGGACAATATCAAGAGCGCAATGTATTTAGTAAAAGTCTTCTTTTTCCATTCCCTACATGTTGAAAACTAAAGTAAGAGATTTTATCTTCTCTGAGTGCTCACAAGTGCCTCTAGGTTACCATCCATATCTTCCTTTATGACTAGACAGACAACAGGGAATGGCGTCACCATGAGAAGAGTCTTTATCTCTAACAAGATTAGAATATTTACCTTTGAAAGGCAATTGTTTTCATTCCTTGGAGCTCTGTAACTTTGTTTAGCACATATTAAATCTCCTGCACTTATGTCGCTGTAACGCTCAACTAGTTATAGAGGAGCTGAATATGCAAATCACTGCTATAAAGCCACCCACAGACTTACTAGGCAGCGTGAGTCTAAAGCAGCCTGTGATTGTGAAACAGCACGGTGCGACAACCCCTTTAAGACGGAGTCAGTGATGGTGCGGCACACCGTACTGGTCTCCGATGAGCCACAACGAGATTGCGGAGTGCTGATCGATTGTCATGGCGGCCGAATGCCTAATGAAAGCTTCCATAGCTGCCATATTACTACTCCTATTACACCCTGCCATAGGCAGGATAGAAGAGCAATGTTGGTAAGCTGTCCTGCAATATATTTACATTGTACAAGTGATCGCACTGACCTAGGGGTCCTGTAGCCCCAGTTTAGTAAAGTGAAGAAAAAATATGACTTGCCTCTTTTGCAATTTTACAAATAAAATGTAAAAAAAAAAGTTACTTATAATCACCGCGTCCCTAAAAGTCTGATCTATTAAAATGTAAATTGCATTTTTTTTATATCATTTCATGTCCCCCCAAAAAATGGAGTAAAAAGTAATCAAAAATTATTTTGCAATTGCGGGGTGCCATGGATACCATAGCAACCGGAGGCCAAATAATGGCGGAAATAGCCTTTTACAGACGGGATCTAGCAGATTCCTATGTAAAAGGGCATAAAATATAGTAATGCATTACTTTGTATTATAAAAGGGGTCACATGGTCTAGTCCTTTAGTGGGACAAAAAAAGTTTGCGTTTTTAAAATAAAAAATAAAACTTCAAACCTTTATTTTACCATTAAAAAAAAACAAGTAAAAAAATGTATTTCTAATAAAGGTGCGCATAATGGGTACAGGTATAATGCTCCAATCTATAAAATAATTGTGTTACTTAATCCGTTCAGTAAATGCTGCACAAATAAAGAAGTAATAATCCACGTCAGAATCGCTTTTGTTTGGTTCTCCAGCATCACAAAAAACGGAATAAAAAGGGATTAATATCTCTCCTGTGCCCCATAACGATACCAAAGAAAATGTCACATTTTCCTGCAAATCAAAACCGTCACGGCTCAATCAGCAGAAAAATTATAGTTATAGCTCTAAGAATATTGTGACATAAAGATCCAGATTTTGTTTAAAGCATTTTTACTTGCCAATTATGATTTATTCACATCCGGCATATAAAAAAGAAGTGTGGCCTGTAAAAGCGAAGGCATCATGTGAGCAGGTGTTTAGTATCCTTTCTTTAAATGGTATAGTTACAGTTTTATAGGAGTTGTCCAGCAGAAGAAAATGCTTCTGTGGAAGAACAGCCAGACCAGGGTAAGGTGGTGCCTGAGCCAGACTTGTGGTATTGGCTCTACACTGCCCTGTATGTATGACCTGCAGAAGAACAGCCAGGCCAGGGTAAAGGTGGTGCCTGAGCCAGACTTGTGGTATTGGCTCTACACTGCCCTGTATGTATGACCTGCAGAAGAACAGACCAGGGTAAAGGTGGTGCCTGAGCCAGACTTGTGGTATTGGCTCTACACTGCCCTGTATGTATGACCTGCAGAAGAACAGCCAGACCAAGGTAAAGGTGGTGCCTGAGCCAGACTTGTGGTATTGGCTCTACACTGCCCTGTATGTATGACCTGCAGAAGAACAGCCAGACCAGGGTAAGGTGGTGCCTGAGCCAGACTTGTGGTATTGGCTCTACACTGCCCTGTATGTATGACCTGCAGAGGAACAGACCAGGGTAAAGGTGGTGCCTTAGCCAGATGTGTGGTATTAGCTCTACACTGCCCTGTATGTATGACCTGCAGAAGAACAGCCAGACCAGGTAAAGGTGGTGCCCGAGCCAGACTTGTCGTATTGGCTCTACACTGATCTGTATGTATGACCTGCAGAAGAACAGCCAGACCAGGGTAAAGGTGGTGCCTGAGCCAGACTTGTGGTATTGGCTCTACACTGCCCGTATGTATGACCTGCAGAAGAACAGACCAGGGTAAAGGTGGTGCCTGAGCCAGACTTGTGGTATTGGCTCTACACTGCCCTGTAGTATGACCTGCAGAAGAAACAGACCAGGGTTAATGGTGGTGCCTGAGCCAGACTTGTGGTATTGGCTCTACACTGCCCTGTATGTATGACCTGCAGAAGTACAGCCAGACCAAGGTAAAGGTGGTGCCTGATCCAGACTTGTGGTATTGACTCTACACTGCGCCTCTATGTATGACCTGCAGAGGAACAGCTTCATACATTCTGGCACATTCTAAACTCCCTTAAAGTGATTTAGATCTGACCGGACAGCACCAACGTTCATACATGTCACCCTAAGTGTTTGAAGAAATAAACAGGAAAATTCTGCTTCGGCAGAAAATGGTGACAGCAGATCACCCCTCCCCCCTCTGTTCTGTGGCCGCACTGGGGAAATTGAATATCACTGACAGAGCAGTTCAGGAGCCGTGAGAATAAGCACAAATCTTAAGTATCCATCTTTGTCAGGATCACAAATGACCTTTCTTTTTATTTTGCTAAAAGGAAGATGAAAAAGCCAAGGTTCTCCTGCTTTGTGCAATCGGTTTGGATCCGACCCCTTGGCCCCCTCTGATCTGCAGAATAAGTACAGAGCCCCACCATTACTTCTCCTGCTGCAGCTTGGCCCCTGAATCTTTTACCATTTTACTTTGTTAGGTTTTTTTTTTTTGTGGGGGGGGGGGGGGGGGTTCTTTACAAATATCAAGTGGAAACAGTCACCAAGTTGCTGTTTATGGATCCCTTAGGCTAGGTTCGGGGCGTAATTACACCCTGCAAATACATCGTGTGGGTGGGTGCGGGGGGGGGGTGGGCACCTCGCCGGCCCATAGACATTCATTACCAGCGGCGCGTATACGCCGCTGGTAATTCACATGTCACTTCTCTCCCTGCTCGCTGTATTGTGCGAGCGGGGAGAGGAGACGTAATCCATAGTTCTCTATGAGAACTGTGGATTACTGTAATGACTGGGACGTATTCAGCCCGTAATTTGCGCACTCCAGCATTTAATTACGGACTGAAATACGTCCAATTTTAAGCCGTGTGAACATGGCCTTACTGTGAATATGTCTCGGAGCTCGGCTGCCAATGATCTTTGGGTCTGACTGGCTCATGAATACATTAATACCCTCTATGGTTCCTAATGTAGGTGTTAGATTTTCGTATGTTATCAGTCATTCCAGACTGGGGACGGGAAGACCCCACTTTTCTCCAATGGGACAATTGGCAGGAAGTCTACAGAATTCTTGATCCCTGCTTTATTTCACATGTTTGGGGGGGGCTGAGAACCTCTAGAAGCAGCTACATTTCTATGTGACTAATGCCCCAATCACACACCGTTTTCACATATCCGTCAAGAAAACATAAAATATTATCCCAATGGATACCACGGCGCGGACATTGACTTTTATTGGACTACATGTGCCCTATTGAGTGAACGTGTACGGTTTTTTTTTTTTTTTTTTGGGGGGGGGGAAAAAAAAGGGGTTTTTCCTTTTTTAAAAAAATTTCCCCTTTAAATTTTTTTTCCTTTTTGGTTTTTTTGGGGGGGGTTTTTAAAAACCCCTAAAAAAAAAAATTTTAATTTTTTGGGGGGGTTTAAATTAAAAAACCCTTTTGGGGGGGGGGGGGGGGGGCCCCCCAAAAAATTTTTTTTTTGGGGGAAAAAAATTTTTTTGGTTTTTTTGGCCCCGGGTTTGGGGGGGGGGAAAACAACCCCCTTTTTTAAAAATTTTTTTTGGGGGGTTTTTCCAAAAACCCCCCGGGGGTTTTGGGTTCCCCTTTTTAAAAATTTTAAAAGGGGCCCTTTTTTTTAAAAAAACCCCAAGGTTCCCCAAAAATTTTTAAAACCCCTTTTAAAAAAACCCCCCTTTTTTTTGGGGTTTTAATTTTTTCCCAGTTTTAAAAAATTTTTTGGGGGGGAAAAAAAAAAAAAGGGGGTTTTTTTAAAAAATTTTTTTTTTTAAAAAAAAGGGGGGGGGAAAAAAAACCAATTTTTTTAAAAAAAAACCCTTTTGGGTTTTGGGGGAAAAAAAAATTTTATTTTTCCCCGGGGGGGTTTTTTTAAAAAGGCCCCAAAAAAAAAGGAAAAATTAATTTGCTAAAGGGGAAAAAAAACCCAAAAATTTTTTTATAATTTTTAAAAAAAATTTTAATTTTTTTTTTTTTTTTTAAAAAGGGGGGCCCCCCCCCCCCCCCCCCTTTTTCCTTTTTCCCCAGGGGCCCCCCCCCCTTTTTTCCCCCCTTTTTTTAAAAGGTTTTTTTGGGGGAAAAAAAAAAAAAACCCCCCTTAAAGCTTTTTAAAATTTCCCTTTTGGGGTGGGGGGGGGAAATTTTTTAAAAATTTTTAAAAAGGTTTTTTTTTTAAAAGGGGAATTTGGTTTTTTAAAAACCTTCCGGGGGAAAAATTTTTTCCTTTGTTTTTTTTGGGTTTTTTTTCCCCAAAAAGGGAATTTAAAAATTTTTTTTTAAAAAAAAGGGGGGGAAAAACCTTTTTTTTTAAAAAGGGGGGAAAAAAAAACCCCCTTTTTTTTAAAAACCCTTTTTAAAAAAATTTTTTTTTAAAAAAAAAATTTTTTGGGGGTTTTTAAAGCCCCCCTTTTTTTTTTTTAAACCTTTGGGGGCCCTTTTTTTTTTAAATTCCTTTTTTGGGTTTTTTTTTGGGGGGAAAGGGGTTTTTAAATTTTTTTTTGGGGGAAAGGGAAAAAAAACCCCCTTTTGGTTTTTTTTTTTTTTTTCCCTTTTGGGGGGGGTTTTTTTTTTGGGGGGAAAAAAAACCCCCCCCCTTTTGTTTTTTTTTTAAAAAAAAATTTTTTTAAAAAAAAAGGGGGTTTTTTTTTGGTTTTTTTTCCCCCAAAAAAAAAACCCCCTTTTTTTTTTTGTTTTTTTTTTGGGGGTTTTTTGGGTTTTAAAGGGGAAATTTGGGAAATTTTTTAATTTTTTTTTGGGGGGGGGAAAAAAATTTTTTTGGGCCCCTTTTTTTTTTTTGGCTTACCCCTTTTTTAAAAATTTTTTTTGGGGGCCCGGGGGGGAAAAAAAAGGGGGGGAAATTTTTTTTTAAAAAAAAAAGGGGGGTTTTTGGGGGGGGGGGGGGTTTTTTTTTTTTTTTTTTTTTTTTAAAAATTTTTTTAATTTTTTTTCAAAACCCCCCCCTTTTTTTTTTAAAGGAAAAACCCTTTTAAATTTTTCTTAATTTTTTTTTATTTTGGTTTTAAAAGGGGGGAAAAGGGGGGGGGGGGTTTAAACGGGGGGGGTTTTTGGGGGGTTTTAAAAAGGGGGTTGGGGGGGTTTGGGGCCCAAAAGGGGGAATTTTAAGGGGCCCCTGCAGGGAGGGGGGGGGGGAACCCCGGGGTGTTTGGGGGCCCGGGGCCCCCCCCCTTTGGGGGGGAATTCCCCGGGTTTTTGGGGGGAAAAAATTTCCCCCGGGCCGGGGGGGGGCCCTTCCAAAAGGGTTTTGGGGTTAAAAAAAAAAAAAATTTAAAAAAAAAAAAGGGAAAAAAAAATTTTTAAAAAGGGGGAAAAAATTTTAAAAAATTTTTTTTTTTTAAAAAAAAATTTTTTTGGGGGTTTTTATAAAGGGGGTGTGGGGGGGGTTTTTTGGGGTTTTGGGGGGGGGTTTTGGGTTTTTGGGGTTTTTGGGGGGGGGTTTTTTTTTTTAAAAAAAAAAAAAAACCCCCCCCAAAAAAAAAAAAAAAGGGTTTTTTAAAAAAAAACCGGGTTTTTTTTTTCCCCAAAAAGGGGGGGTTTTTTCCCCGGTTTTTTGGAAAAAAAAAACCCCCCCCCCCCAAAAAATTTTTCCCCTTTTTTAAAGGGGGTTTTTGGTTTTAAAAAAAAAAAATTTTTTTTTTTTTTTTTACCCCCTTTTATTTTTAAAATTTTAAAAATTTTTTAAATTTTTTTAAAAAAGGATTTTTTGGGGGAAAAAATTTAAAATTCCCCCCGGGGAAAAAAAAGGGGGGGGGAAAAGGGGGGGGGGGGGGGAAAAAAGGGGGGGTTTTTTTTTAAAAAAAAAAAAAGGGGGGGGGGAAAGGTTTTTTTTTTGGTTTTAAAAAAATTTTTTTTCTTTTTCCCCCTTTTTTTTTGGTTTTTGGGGTTTTTTTTTTTAAAAAGGTTTTGGAAAAGGGGGGGTTTAAAAAAATTTTTTGGGGGGGAAAAACCCTTTTTAAAGGATTTTTTTCCCCTTTTTTTTTAAACCCAAAATTTTTTTTTTTTTAACCCCCCCTTTTTTTTCCCCCCGGGCCCCCTTTTTTTTTAAAAAAATTTTTTTCCCCCCCGGGGGAAAGGGGTTTTTTTCCCCTTTAATCCAAAAAAAAAAATTTTTTTCCCCAAAACCAAAAAAAAAAACCCCAAGGGTTAAATTTTGGGGGGTTTTTTGGGGGTTTTTCCCCTTTTCCCCAGAAAACCCTCCAAAAAAAAAAAAATTTTGGGGAAAAAAATTTTTTGGGGCAATTTCCCCTTCGGGGTTTTTTTCCCCCCCGGGGGGGGGGGGGTTTTTTTTTTTTTGGGGTTTTAAAAAATTTTTTTTTAAAATTTTAAAAAAAATGTTGGGAAAAAGGGTGGGGGGGGGCCCGGGGGGGGGGGGGGGGGATAAAAAAGGGGGGGGGGGGAAGGGGGGGGGGCCCCCCTTTTTTGAGGGGTTGAAGGGGTTAACCCTAAAAAAACCCCCCCCTTTTTTTTTTTGGTTTTTTGGCTAAGATCTGTTTTTGGATTTTGGCACTGAAAAATTTTCCCCGGGTTTCCCCAAAAAATTTTTCTTTATGGGGGTTTTGGGGCCAAAAAAAATTTTTTAACGATTTTGGCGCAAAAATCCTTTTTTAAAAATTTTGGCGCTAATAAGTTTTTTCCCCTTCTGACGCAAAAAAAAGGCTTTTACGGTTTTCGCCAAAAATTTTCCCGTTTTTTTTTGGATTTTTGGCACTAAAAAAACTTTTTTTTTAATATATTTTGGGCTTATAAAGTTTGAAAAGGATTTTTTGCGTAAAAAACGTCCGTAAAAAAATTTAAATTTTTTGCTCCCGTAACGAAAATAATTTAATTTGCGCCAAAAAAATTTTTGAAAGGATTTTAGCACCAAAATCCTTTTAAAAAAAAAAGGGAAACGGGCGGCCAAAAACCCCTAAAAAAAAGTATTTTTGCTTCATAAAGGGGAAAACTTTTTTAAACGCCAAAGAAAAAAGTATTTTAGTTAAAATCCGAAAAAAAAAAAACCCGGGTTCCTTGGGCCAAATCCGTTAAAAAAAAAGGATTCTGGGCCAAAACCGTAAAAAAAAAACCCTATATTTTTGGGTCAGAAGCGAATAACTTTATTTGCCCAAAAAATTTTTAAAAAAAAGGGTTTTTGCAACCCCAAAAACCGTTAAAAAAAAGGGTCGGGGCAAAAATTCCCCAAAAAAAAAAAGTATTTTTGGGGGTTTAGAAGAAAATAAGTTTTCGGTCCAAAAAATATTTGTGGGAGAGAAACTTTTTTTAATTTTGGTTTTGTTTGTTTAAACCCCAATGATTTAAAAAAAGAATTCAGATGCAATTGAATTTAAACTTTCCCCTTTCAAATTCCCGTTTGGGGTTTAAAAAAAATAAATGCCCTAAAAAAAGTTTTTTTTAGGAACTAAAGTATTTTTAAACAAAAATTTTTTAAAATAAAATGTTAAAATTTTAATGCTTGGGTTTAAAACCCTTTGTTGGGAAAGACGGGCCCGAAATCTTTTAACTCATGGACATCACAAGCGTGTGTTTCCTCCCGTTTAAGCTCGCCCGGGGGGTTTACTGCACGGTTTTTTTTTCTGGGGGCCTTTTTGTGTGAAGGTTTTTGTCTTTAAAAGGGGGTTTTCTCACTACGAAGATCGCCCTTTAAAATGTAGGGGAAAACTAATTTAAGACTTTTCCAAATAGATTCTTTTTTTCATTTTTTTTTTGTTAAGGAGCTTTCAAGTGATTTTTTTCACCCCCTTTTAAGGGGTCTCAATTTTCCCAAGTGGGGGCCGGGCCTGTGTACTCCTTCTCCCCCCCTGCTGTGTGTTCCATCTGATAGCAGGAAGTGACATCATCACAGAGGTCATGGCAGTGTGAGAGCTTGTGTGTTATCTGATCTTTCAGACAAAAGACTAATTACTCTACTGTTTACATAAGCTCAGAAGCTTCTCCGGACCTCAGAGAAGGTAATTTATTTAATCTAGACTAATACACAGAGAAGTCTGAATACACGGAGCTCTTATGCTAATTACAGACAGCTTGACCAGGAAGTGACAAAGCAGCATTATTTCATTCATACATCCTGTGAAACTTTGAGATGAGACAACCCCTTTAACAAGTGAAATGCTGCTCAATTGGGTTGAGATCAGGTGACTGACTTGACCATTCAAGAATATTCCACTTCTTTGCTTTAATAAACTGCTGGGTTGCTTTGGCTTTATGTTTATTGTCCATCTGTATTATGAAACACCGACCAATCAGTTTGGCTGGATTTGAGCACACAGTATGTCTCTGAATACTTCAGAATTCATACAGCTACTTCTGTCCTGTGTCACATCATCAAGAAACACTAGTGAACCAGTGCCACTGGTAGCCATGCATACCCAAGCCATCACACTGCCTCCGCTGTGTTTTACAGATTATGTGGTATGTTTTGGATCAGGCATCCTCAAACTGCGGCCCTCCAGCTGTTGGGAAACTACAACTCCCATCATTCCCACTGTTATAGATTATATAAATGCATGATGGGAGTTGTAGTTTCCCAACAGCTGGAGGGCCGCAGTTTGAGGATGCCTGCCTTGGATCATGAGCTGTATGTAACGGGTGGCGCCGTGTCCCGGTCCGCGGGTTGCGGGCGCACCCGTGTCCCTGAGCGCCCGGCGGGGACGGGTGGCTCCGCTGGCCGTACTACAGGCTGCGGGCGCACCCGTTCCATCCACTTACCTGACCACGCTCCTGCACTGCTCTCTTCCCCTGCCAGCCGGAACGCGTGTACGCGCCCCCTAGCGCGCAAGCAATCTCGTTCATGGAAATTTAAATGGCCAGCGCGCCAGTAAATGGATAATTGCCGGGCGCTGACCCTATATAGTTTATGGATCCACGTCACTTCCCTGCTGGATCTTTGTTGCCTCCGTGCCCTAGAGAAAACGTTACTATTTGTTCCTGCCTCTACCGTGTTCCTGACCTCCGCCTACGTTTCTCGACTCTGAATATTTGCCGCCTGTCTTACGATTTTGTACCACGCTACACCTCGGCTGCCTCCGCAGGCAAGTCGCATCAGTGGTAGCGACCTGGTAGACTCCCGCCGCAGCAGTTCCATCCCGCTTTGCGGCGGGCTCTGGTGAAAACCGGGACCTACTTAGATTCCACTCCCTGGTGTGGCTCACGCCATCGCTTGTGGTGGTCCAGAGGATCCACTATCCCGGCCGTTACACTGTACCACGCCTTCGCCATACTTTTTTCTTTCCATCATGCTGTTAGAGGGTGATCTTAGTTTCATCTGTCCAAAAAATGTTCTTCCAGAACTGTGCTGGCTTTTTTAGATGTTTTTAGCAAAGTCCAATCTAGCCTTTATATTCTTGAGGCTTATAAGTGGCTTGCACCGTGCATTGAAGCCTCTGCACTTACTTTCATGCAGTCTTCTCTTTATGGTAGATTTGGATATTGATAACGCCTACATCCTGGAGAGTGTTGTTCACTTGGTTGGCTGTTTTGAGGGGGTTTCTCTTCACCATAGAAATTATTCTGCGATCATCCACTACTCTTTTCTTCCGTAGGCGTCCAGGTCTTTTTGCATTGATGAGCTCACCAGTGCTTTCTTTCTCAGGATGTTCCAAAATGTAGATTTAATATTGTAGCAATTTCTCGGATGAGTTTTTTTCTGTTTTCGCAGCTTAAGAATGGCTTGTTTCACCTGCATGGAAAGCTCTTTTGACTGCATGTTTTCTTCACAGCAAAATCTTGCAAATGCAAGCACCACACCTCAAATCAACTCCAGGCCTTTTGTCTGCTTAATTGAGAATTACATAACGAAGGAATTGGCAATTTTATATATCAAACTTACACTGTTAATTCCACAGGCCAAACTCAGCAGGCACAGGTCCCCACCTGTATCAATCTCAGCGCATATAAATCGTACTGCTGGCATCACTTCACAATATGAAGAAGATTTCTTTTCCCAATTTATGTCTGGGTAGTTGAAGTCACCCATAATAACAACCGCATTATGATTAGCCGCCTCATCTATTTGCTTGAGGAGTGCATCTTCCATGGGTTCTCTTTGGGGGCCTATAACAGACCCCTAGTAGAATTTTATTATTATTACCCCCATGTAAATCTACCCATGATGATTCCATATGCTCATTTCCTGTATCTATATCATCCCTTAGTGTTAGCTTCAGACAGGATTTTACATGGAGACATACACGTCCTCCCTTTCCTGTTTTTAAGATCTCTTCTAAATAAACTGTAACCCTGTAAGTTACCCGTCCAGTCATAGGTCTCATCCAGCCATGTTCAGACATTATCCCCACTCTGTCATATTTATATACAGCTATAAGTAATTCTAGTCCTTTTATTTTGTTAGTGAGACTCCTGGCATTGGTCAGCTGCAATTTAGAGGTTTTTTGGTTTTTGTTCTTTTAAAGGGGTTGTCTCATCTCAAAGTTTCATAGGATGCATGAATAAAATAATGCTGCTTTGCTCTGTCACTTCCTGGTCAAGCTGTCTGTAATTAGCATATGAGCTCTGTGTATTTAGACTTCTGCTAATTAGATAAATCTCCTGCTGTCAGGACCAGGGAAGCTTCTGACTTAAAGTAAACAGCAGTAATTACTGTCTTTTGTCTGAAAGATCAGATAACACACAAGCTCTCAGGCTGCCAGCAGTTCTGTGCCTCGACCTGTGTGATGATGTCACTTCCTGCTATCAGATAGAACAAACAGCAGGGGGGCGGGAGAAGTACACCAGTCGGTCACTTGGGGAACCAGAGAGAGCACAGAAGGTGATAAAATCACTTGTAGCTCCTTAAGAAACAAAAAAATGAACAACGCAATATATTTGGAAAACGTCTTCATTTAGTGTTCCCTACATGTTGAAAGCTAATCTTTGTAGCGAGACAACCCCTTTAATCCTGTCCTTATCACTACTACTACCCCTCCACTCCCTGATTTATAACTAATTCCCAGCTCTCTATTTTCACTATCTTGCCCGCTATATATGTAGTTGCCCTCCTCTCCAGTCCCTAGATTAAAGGGGTTTTGCCACGATGTAATGTTGGGAAGTGGGATCCTCCAAAATGGGTATTTTAATCACTTTTCTAAATATATGTCATTACAAAAAGGGAAGCCTATGAGAGCTGCAGCTTTCTTTACAAGTCCTTAGTTACTTAAAAGTTTGCATTAGACACGACCAGGAGAGCTGACAGGCCGCGCTGGCGTACTTGCACTTCTTATCTGATGACAGGGAACATGAATGAGCTTTCAAGGGACTGGGGAGAAAGATGTTGTGTCTTTTGTATAGAGAATCTACTGGTTGTAATGTAATTATTTGAGTACACATTGCACAACGCTCCCTTACTGCTCAGCCCCCCTCCGTCTCCCCTGTGAGGCTGTGCTGAGCTTTGTTTATAGTCTCTCCTGATCAGATTAAGAGCTAATGAACTCACTTTGTGGCAAAACCCCTTTAAATACTCCTCCAACAGTTTTTGGGGCACTCTGCTGCTACATTTTATGTGAGACATTTTGCTTGCACTACTTTTTATTGGGGCACCCGGCTGGTACAGTGTTTGTGGGGCAATCTACTTGTACTACTATTTATTGGGGGCACTCTGCTTGCACTACCACCTTTTGGGGGCACTCCAGGTGGGGGAGAAATCTGCAAGTATAGCCCACAGCAAAGTCTTGTGCAGTGCAGGCAGATAGGGTGTTATAGAACCCTGTTTACATGATGCAGATTTTCGAGCACGCTGCTGATCTTCAGTGCGCTACTCTTCTGCTGGATCCTTGCAGATTTGCTGCAGATTTCACCCCTTGTGTTGAAATATAGGTCAAATTAATGTCAAAATGTGCAATAAATCCCTGCAGGCCGCCCCTGTCACACAGCAGAGGGAATCTGTAGGATTTTGATAGAGTGCCCCTGCTCCAACTAACACGGCAGCCATGATTTACGGGTCGTCTGATAATGCGTCTCTCAAAATGTCAATGAAAATGCTGAAATGTAAATGCCCTCTCATTTTTAATAAGGTTAAGTGAATATAGATGTTCACCGGCGCCCCCCATCCCTGGTGCAAGTCATAGATCACTGCGTCGTACAGCAACTTCCCAGAATTACAAGACGTGATGGAAAATAATGTTGTAAACAGTTTTATCGAATGTATGAGATGAGTAACAGAAATCAACCATTAAAATTCTCGAATTCACTAGTCCTGTAGAGCGCTGCGCATGCGCTGGATATTGGAGGCTCTGTGATGGTGCTGTGTATGTGCTGCACTCTGCTCGCCTTGTTATATATAAGGGGTAATTAGCGGGCAATCTTGATGTGGGGTACTACTATTTATTGGGGTTACTCTGCTGTTACAGTGTATGGAGGGTACTATACTTGTACTACTATGTATTGGGGATCTGCTTGCATTATTATTCATTGGTGGTACTATTCTGGGCACTTTGCTTGCACTTACTAATTTTTTGCGGGCACTTTGCTTACCCTATTTGTTCGGGGTACTCTGCTACTACTATGTGGGGCAGTCTGCTTGCACAACGGTTTTTGGAGGCACTCTGCTGGTACAGTTTGGTTGAGACACTCTGGTTGCGCTACTTTTAATTAGGAGTACTCTGCTGGTATATGTGGGGTACTCTGCTTGTAGTACAGTTCAGTTGGGGCTCTCTACGTGTACTGTGCTTGTATGTAACCTGGGGGCAGTCTGCTTCTACTACCGTATATTTGAGGCACTCTGCTTGCTCTTCCTATTTACTGGGGGTACTCTTCTAGTACAGTCCCCACTTCCATACCTTCATAGTCCCCACTGCCCACCTCTATAACTGCACAGTTCCCACCGTTCACCTATATACCTGCACAGTCCCCACCGTTCACCTATATACCTGCACAGTCCCCACAGCCTGCTCCTATACCTGCACAGTTCCCACCGCCCACCTCTATACCTGCACAGTTCCCACCGCCCACCTCTATACCTGCACAGTCCCCACAGCCTGCTCCTATACCTAAACAGTCCCCATTGCCCACTCTATACCTGTACATTCCCCACTGCCCACCTCTCTACGTGTACTGTGCTTGTATGTAACCCGGGGGCAGTCTGCTAGTACATTTTAGGTGGAGCAGTCTGCTTCTACTACCGTATATTTGAGGCATTCTGCTTGCTCTTCCTATTTACTGGGGGTACTCTTCTAGTACAGTCTCCACTTCCATACCTTCATAGTACCCACCACCCACCTTTATACCTGCACAGTTCCCACCGCTCACCTCTATACCTGCCCAGTCCCCACCGGCCGCCCTTATACCTGCACAGTCCCCACCGCCCATCTCTATACCTGCACAGTTCCCACCGTTCACCTCTATACCTGCACAGTATCCACCGTTCACCTCTATACCTGCACAGTTCCCATCGCCCACTCTATGCCTGTACATTCCCCACTGCCCACCTCTATACCTTCACAGTTCCCACCGTTCACCTCTATACCTGCACAGTCCCCACAGCCTGCTCCTATACCTGCACAGTATCCACCGTTCACCTCTATACCTGCACAGTATCCACCGTTCACCTCTATACCTGCACAGTATCCACCGCCCACTCTATACCTGCACAGTCCCCACCGCCCACCTCTATACCTGCACAGTCCCCACCTCCCACCTCTATACCTGCACAGTCTCCACTGATCACCTCTATACCTGCACAGTCCCCACCTCCCACCTCTATACCTGCACAGTCCCCACCGCCCACCTCTATACCTGCACAGTCCCCACCGCCCACCTCTATACCTGCACAGTCCCCACCGCCCACCTCTATACCTGCACAGTCCCCACCGCCCACCTCTATACCTGCACAGTCCCCACCGCTCACCTCTATACCTGCAGTCCCCACCGCCCACCTCTATACCTGCACAGTCCCCACCGCTCACCTCTATACCTGCACAGTCTCCACCGCTCACCTCTATACCTGCACAGTCTCCACCGCTCACCTCTATACCTGCACAGTCTCCACCGCTCACCTCTATACCTGCACAGTATCCACCGTTCACCTCTATACCTGCACAGTCCCCACCGCCCACCTCTATACCTGCACAGTCCCCACCGTTCACCTCTATACCTGCACAGTTCCCACCGTTCACCTCTATACCTGCACAGTTCCCACCGTTCACCTCTATACCTGCACAGTCCCCACCGCCCACTCTATACCTGCACAATGCTCTTCCCCCTTAACCTGCTTTCCACTCTGCTGTCCAAATCCAACCTCACCACCTGTTATCCTGACCCACTGCCATCCCACCTCATCTGACCTTATGTGTTACCTCACAGCTCACCATCTCTTAAACCTTCGTAACCTCGGGCATCTTCCCTTCCTCCTTTAAACACACGGCCATCACCCCCATCCTAAAGAAACCCATCGTCCCCTCTTGCTGCCTCCATTTGCCTCTAAACTCCTCGTCTATCTTGAATTATCTTCCCATCTCTTCTCCAGTTCTTTTCTTGACTCGCTGCAATCTGGTTTCTGATCCGACCACTCTAACCAAGGCCACTAACGACCTAGTAACTGCTAAAGCCTCACGCCACTACTCTGTGCTCCTCCTCTTAGACCGTTTTGCCTTTGACACTGTCGACCATTCCCTCCTGCTACAAATCCTCTCTTTCCCTCGGCATCACGGACTTGGCTCTTTCATGGTTATCCTCGTACTCACTGATCGGAATTGTTTCTCATCTCGGCTCCATCTCCCCGTCCTCTCTCTTTTGGTGCCCCTCAGGGGTCAGTCCTGGGCACTCTTTCTTTTAAGTCTTGGTCAGGGTCAGGGGAAAAGCTTCACATGGCTTAAGTCCCAATTATCTGCAACGATACCCAAATCTACGTTCTAGCCAGATGTTACCTCTCTTCTCTCCCGGATCCCAGACTGCCTATCGTCAATATCCTCCTTCTTCTCCTCCTGTCTCCTAAGGCTATGTTCACACGGCTTATTTTGGAGCGCATTTCGCCACGTATTTCATGGCTCTAATATGAGCAAAATGCGCCCCAATCATTACGGTAATCCATATTTCTCATAGAGAACTATGGATTACGCCTCCTCTCCCCATTCGTACAATACCCGACGGATGGGGGGAGATAAAAGTGACATGTCATTTATTCGGTTTAATAAGTAAGTGCATTGTCGAGGGGCCAGCGGGCTGCCCCCCTCCCACCCCAGGGCCGGGGTGTATACGCACCAAAATCAGGCGCGGCTCGCCGAAAACCCGGGCCCGAAATTGCGGAGCGTACTGTACGACCCGCAATTAAGCCGTGTGAACATACCCTAAGACTTAATATGGAGAAAATTGAATTCATCATCTTTCCTCCCACCACTCCATCCCTCCACCTGATCTCTATATTATAGTCAACGGCTACACTATCACCGGTCCCGCAAGTCCGCTGCCTTTGGGGGTACCTTTGACCTTCTCTCTGTCTTTAAAACCCGACATTCCAAACCTCACCTCTGCTGCCGCTCCACTGAAAAACATCTCTCGCACCGCTCATTCCTTACTTCGAAATACAAAAATGCTGGTCCATGCCTTGTCATCTCCCGCCTAGACTACTGCAAACCATCCTTCTCTGTGGCCTCCCAGCTAGCACCCCCCGCTCCCTTCAATCCATCTCAACTCTGCGCCGTCTTATCCCCCTTTCTCTCCTCGCTACTCCTCTGCCTCTCCTCTCTGCCAATCCCTTCACTGGCTTCCCATTGCCCAGCGAATTCATTTCAAGCTACTAACCATGACCTACAAGGCTCCCCATGACCTCTCCCTTAATCTTCAGATACCTCCCCTCACGCAATCTCCTCTCCTCACAGGACCTTCTCCTCTGCTCCCCTCTCATCAGCTCCTCACATAACCATCTCCAAGAATCCTCCCGTGCTTCCCCAACACTCTGGAACTCACTGCCCCAAACACATCAGATCCCCTCCACCTTCACCAGCTTCAAAAGCAACCTGAAAACCTCTCTCTTCAGGCGCCTGTAACCTACAATAACCTGTTGTCACTACTTCCTCCACAAACATGTCTGCCTCTACCTTCTGTCTCTTTCCTACTCCTTGTAGATTGTAAGCCCTCGCGGGCAGGGTCCTCTCTCCCTCCGTATCAGTTTTTAGTCATTTATCATCTCCATTGCACTTTGTTTTCTATGTTACCCCCTTGAATGTACAGTGCCCTGCAATCAATGGGCTTTAAAATAATAATATTTAAAAAATAGACGTATGTAGGGTGATATTAGTGTGGATACTTTAAAATATATATATGATAGATATGAGATAGATAGATAGGATAGATAGTAGATGAATAGAAAGATAAAAAAGATATGGAGAGGATAGATATGAGAGAGATAGATAGATAGATAGATTATGAGGGGAAGTAGGAAGATTGGAGAGAGAATAAAAGGATAGTAGAAATTGGATAGATAGATTTGTTAAAGAGATAGATGGATAGATAGGATAGAAAAGATTGGCGGGTAGATAGATATGGGTGTATTTAGTAGGGTAGATGATTTGATATGAGATAGATAGATAGTTATGATGATGATAGAATAGATAGATAGATAGATATGGGTAGATGGATATGAGATAGATTTGATAGAAAGGATAGATTGGGGATAATAGATATGGATAGATAGTTGTAGATAGATATGAGATAGATAGTAGATTTGATAGATAGATTAGATAATGGCAAGGAAGAAAAGAAAGGGAGGGCGATCAATAGTGTAGTAAGTTAAATAAAATAGCCAATAAAGAGCAAAGCTCACCTGGGAAGGTTGTGCAATAAATAGAGGCCAAACATTTAAAAAAGGTTACAGGGCTTTTAGTGTGTAGCCTAAGGGCAGCAGCCTGGATCCAGGAAAAACACAGGTCCGGTCAGGGATAGGTAGGAAACTATCTTGAAGTTTTCCAAAATTGGACGTTGGATTCCCGGCGCTCCCAGGCAAAAAACAAGAGAGAAGCGATCTCTCGCTATAATCTATTAAAAAGACTAGTTTATTGTTAAAGTCAGCAGAATTATGCTGTACACAAATTAAACCAAAAGCAAAAATAAAAAGGCTCAACGCGTTTCTTGGGGGAAACCGCACTTCTCAGGAGCATGATAACTTAATGGCTACAGGCTTTAATAAAAAACTGGATGCCGGCAGGAAGTTGGTAAATTTCAACTTGGGTGACGAAAAACCCAAGATGACTTTTTAGTTAGGGATATTTGAGGTTATATAGTAAAGAAAGGATCTTGAATCTGAATGGATGGAGAGGATAGCAATATATTGTGTCAGTTCACATGTTTTTGAGCTTTTAAGATGGTGGTAACAAATTACAATCATGGGACACTAACGTTTTCTAAGTTGTTGACATTGGGAGTTTATGAGGATCTCTAACGTCATGGGGCATGGCTGAAAAAATCGTAAACCCGGAAGATTTAATGACAAATTAAATTTTGGGTTGACCAGCTTATACCCAGTTTTAAAGCTCATAAGAATAAGAATGACCGACGTAATGTGATTTGGAATATGGTCAAAACATCAAATTAGAGTTCTTCTTTCTATGAATGCGATACCGTTGGACTTAAAAAAAGATTTTGTTATCTATCCGATTGTGGAACAAACTTTCTGGGTTTTGGGATCAATGTTTATTTTAAACCTGAGCTTGTGATGTGTATGCATGCTTGAGGAAAAGTGAGGGGTTGCCGATGAAAGCTTTTTTGAGGCTTTTTATTTAATTTTTTTATGGAATTTTTTAATTGTGGGGAACAGCATTTAAGTCTGCTGAACTTTTTATAAACAATTAAAAGCTAGTTTTTTTAATAGATTAATGTAGGTAACGATGGCAGGATCGCTTCTCTCTGTTTTTCCCCCCAAGCGGCGGATCCACGTTCATTTGGAAAACTTCAAGATAGATGATATAGATAGTTGAGGGTAGATTATATAAAGAGATTAGATAGATTATGAGGATTAGATAGATAGATAGATAGATATGAGATAGATAGATATTCAGATAGATGATAGATATGGGGATAGATAGATAGATATGAGATAGATAGATATGAGATAGATAGATATGAGATAGATATGAGATATGAGATAGATAGATATGAGATAGATATGAGATATGAGATAGATAGATATGAGATAGATAGATATGAGATAGATAGATAGATATGAGATAGATAGATAGATAGATAGATATGAGACAGATAGATAGATATGAGATAGATAGATAGATAGATATGAGAGATAGATAGATAGATATGAGATAGATATGAGATAGATAGATATGAGATAGATAGATAGATAGATATGAGATAGATAGATAGATAGATATGAGATAGATAGGAGATAGATAGATAGATAGATATGAGATAGATAGATATGAGATAGATAGATAGATATGAGATAGATAGATATGAGATAGATAGATAGATAGATAGATAGATAGATATGAGATAGATAGATAGATATGAGATAGATAGATAGATATGAGATAGATAGATAGATAGATAGATATGAGTTATTGATAGATGAAGAGAATTTGCTGGTACATGGCGTTCACTTGTGGGTGACATTCTGGATTTCGGTGGTGCAGGTTGCGGTATCTTTTGTTCTCTGTGATGACTCCCCCTGCGGCTCGCTCGGGCAGGCAGTAGCAGGCCGCGCTGCCACTGAAGCAAATCTCATTGACCTTTAATTGCTTTACAAGCCTGAAGCCTCTGGGCCGCACTTCCTGTTCGTATTATCGGAGACGTCTCCTTTCTTCGCTCTGTGGGGTGGGGGGGGGGGGGGGGGTTTATCATAATTGAACAATTAGATATTTAGCCACAATGTTCTCCTTGTAGAACATCAGACGCAGCAAATTAATTCTCTCTCACATAACATGTCTGTGACCAGGCGGCTGGGGGGGGGGGGGGGCAGGATGTATTTGGTGATACATTGACTGGGCTGCACATGAGGCAGGGCTGGAGGTTGGTTTTCGATCCTTTTTGCCATGTATACCTCTATTCTGTCACAGTGTGGCGCTCTCGGAGAACTGTGGCACAATGGATCACAGAGTGTGGCCAGTGTATGGCTCTGAGGCCACTATCTGCCTCTATGTGGGCAAGGTATGGCTCTCCCTGGACGTCATCTGTGGGTGCACTATGTTGTTGCTCATTGGCTTTATATTGACGCTGTATGGCAGTCTATGTGTTGTATTGTGCACTGTGTGCTTGAGCAATTTATGGCACCAACTGGGCACTCTATGTGTTACCCAGCCCCTGTGGTAAATGGTTCCACGTGGGCATTGTGTTTCAGGCAGGGTGAAGGCCGACTATAGTATTCTTTATTGGGATGAATGCTACGGCACTCCTTGCCTTCATGATCACTCATTTTAATCTCAGATTTGACACCCTGTAGTAATAAATTTATGAACAGCAAAGATTTTGGTAGAAACTTCATTACTTTGGTTGAAAAACAAGCTGTTTGTGATCATTTATATGGATTTTAGGGGGTGTAGGCTTATAATTAGTGTTGCCTGACTCTGTCCCAGTTTGGTTTGAAACTGGTTCAATTCAAAATGTAAAGAAAGTCGACCTAAAACATCCCAAATCTGATTTTTTTTTTTACCCTGGCTAATCATAAACCTAGCCTTAATACTGACCTTAATTGTAAGGCCATGTTCACACGGCTTATTTGGCCGCGGATTGGCGCCGTACAGCGCGCCGGATTTGTGCTGCAGTACGGCTCCAATCCGTCCCAGTAACAACGGTAATCCACAGTTCTCATAGAGAACAGTGGATTCTGTCTCTTCTCCCCGCTCGGCAAATCCGCCACGGGGGGGAGAAAGTGACATGCACATTATTTACGGCGCGTACGCGCTGTAAATAATGCTTTGTCTATGGGGCCGGCGAGCAGCGCCCCCGTCCCGCCCCTGCCCCGGCCCTTATTCAAGCCATAACTGCGGGCGAAATCCAGCCCGCAATTACGGCTTGAATAAGCCGTGTGAACACGGCCTAACCCTAGCTTTTATCCTGACCCTAAACCTATCCATAATCCTGAATATAACCTACCCTTAACTACTGTAATCGACTACTGTAACCTAAACCTGGCCCTAATCCTGACCATAACCCTAACTTTAACCCTAGCCCTAATCCTCACCATAAGCGTAACCCTTAATCAAAGCGTAATCCTGATCATAATCATAACTCTAACTCTACACCTAGTCCTAATCCCGACCTTAATTGAAGCCCTAAACCTTAACCAAAATGTAATTCAGATCATAATCTCAACTCTAGCCCTACACCTAATCCTAACCTTAACCCTAACTCCAGCTCTAATTCTGACCATAACCCTAAACCTAACTATAACCCTAATCCTAGCCCTAATCCTGACCATGACCCTAACTTTAACACTAACCCTCATCCTGATCATGACATTTAAGCAAAGCATAATCATAACTTTAGCCGTAGTCCTAATGCTGACCTTAATTGAAACCCGAACCCTAAATCCAGCCCTAATTCTTACCATAACCCTAATCCTAATTATAACCCCAAACCTAGTCCTAATCCTGATCATAACCTTCAGTAAATTGGGGTTAGGGTTATGATTTATTTCTGGTTTTGAATTTGTTAACTTACCTGTTCCCCTGCGCTTCTGATCCCATAGTGCTGGCACTCTTTTGTTACATCAGTCTGACATCACATAGGTTACTCTAGTGGGGTACTGGACTGGAAATGACATCAGACGCAAGTGATGTCAGGGCGACAGCTTCTGGAGCCAAGTTTGCGGCTATCTCGTGGCCATTGGTGATACTGCTTTCTTCCATAACAGCGCCACGCCTTTCTATGGGTTAAGTCTGGTACTGCAGCTCCACTGCATTGAATAGTGTTGAGCTGCAATACCTCACACATCCTATGAACAAAGGTGACGCTGTTTTATGTTAGTTATGTCCTACTGTGTAATCCCCTGTAAGGTAAAAAGGTCTATAGGTGACCTGTGCTTTAAAATGTATGTTCTAACAAATCCTTCTTTTTTTTTTTTCTTTTTTTTTACAGGGTTGAAAGGAAAGAGCGGGCGAGATTGAAAACTGTCAAATTTAATGCAAAGCCCGGAGTCATTGATGCCAAAGGGGTAAGTTGTGTTTCAGGACATGGAAAACCGCAACATTTACTTGTTAATTTTACTTTAGAGAATCAAACATGTCTTTTTTGGGGATTTTTTTTATCAGAAGGAAAAAAAAAACAATTGCAAAACAAGGAATACAGTAATAAAATAGAAACAATAAAATCTATCATTATTAAAAAAATAGTATACAAATAAACTAAGTATAAATTCATGCATTATTTTCTACATTATTTAAAAAAAAAAGGAGTATGGCCCCAAAAATACATAAGTAGGATAAAACCTTAAAAAATATTTTATATGAAAACAATACATTTAAAAAATATATTTAGATTTAAAATAAATCCCTTTATCATGCAGAAAATTTACATTTCTTTTATTTGACTTGGATTTGATTTTTTCCTGCGATGCCCCCGCATAGTGAAGAGTGATTTCATTTTGTCTACACATGGATATTTCAGCCCAGTGGGGCCATACATCATCGCTGTTATTATTGCATTTGGCTTTTCTACTTTCCGTTGATTTTGAATAATTTACCGCTGATTAAAAGCCTCTAGATTACGGCTGAAATCATTTAATCCTATGATTGTTGTGACGGACATTTTATTGGATCTTTTCAGAAGGCACAAAAATGGCAAAAATCACATCTGAAGGGGGTTAGTCAGGGGAGTAACTACCGGGGTAGCAGACGTAGCAGCTGCCACGGGGCCCGTGTTCTTAGGGGGCCCGGCGCAGCTGCTACCGCGTCTGCTCCCCCGGTAATGCCACTCTTGGGCCCGCCGACAGTGAACTTAACAGTTCACTGCGGCGGGCGGGGAGCTGAGGGGCCCGGCCACTATATGGTCACTATATGGCGGTACTATTGGTCTTTGTGTACTGATCAGTAATAGTGTAGAGGTATTATTCAGTCACTTTGTGGTCATGTTCTGGCGGTATAATCAGGTTCCTATTTAATAGTGTTATTGGTAATGCTGGTCTTAGTATAGTGGATTTGTTTGGTAGCAGTATGATGGTGATATGTATGGAGAGGTATTTACCCCTTGTATTATCTAACAGCATGTCCTGGTAAATGTTCGTGGTCAGGGAGGTGGGGAAGGGGGGGGGGGGGGTAGGGGGCCCCATCACAAAGGGTGCTATGGGGCCCAGGCTTCTCTAGTTACGCCCCCGGGGTTAGTATATTTGAAGAAGACAATTGGGCAACATGTCAGAAAAGAGGCACCTCAATGCTAGTTTTAAGGCGCATTAAATGAATGTATAGTGCGCCTGAATGATCGAATCTGTCACAGATGTGGCGTCTGGTCTACCTTGCCTAGCATAATTGATGCGCTTAACTTAGGCGCATAGCGCATCATTGCTAACAAATTTCATGCACCTAATTTTGGCGCATTCAAATATGTTATGTCTGGTGTATAATGCGTCTAGTTTTGGTGTACGACTCTTCATTTATATAGAGAAGAGGGCGTCAACATTTTTTTGGTGCAAAATACACCCAAAAGCTAGCACAGCCCTAATGGGACATGTCGCCCAAGGTATCTAGATGTAGATTTGGCAGATCCTCGGTATTAAATACAGTAATTAGTAAGTCTAATATGACCGCTGTATATGCTAGAATAGACCCCGAATGTAGGATAACCCCCAACCACCTCACTGATATTCACACTCAGCCTAGCGTGAGTCGTGAAAAATAGTGGAGGCGTCGAAAGTTGACGAAAGGTACTAATCAGATTGTTGGTTCCCCTCATGATAACTTCAAGAGACTCTGGCACTTCCCATAAAAGAGTCCACAGTAGTCCACAGGAGTCAACAGTAGTCAACCCATATAGTGCCCCCATAACAGTGCCAGTCAATGAAGGCACTTCATAATATGCATAGAAGAGATCACAGTGATCAGCCGGATACACCAAGAAGCTTGGAATGTCCTTGGCCAGGATGATATTTTGTTTTACAGCCTACCACACAGGGCTCTGATACCTGTATCAGTCATATAGTGCCCCCATAACAGTTTCAGGCATACCTGGCCCCCCTGAAAGGTAGAGACTCCAACACTCGTTCTTCATTAAAGGGGTTGTCTCACTACAGAGATTGCTGCTTTTTATATTAAAGATCTTGCAAAAACAAGTCACTTTGCAATATATGTCCATTAGCAGTGTCCTACCTATTCCTAGATATCCCCTCTTGTATGGGCTGCATCAGCTCCTCAGGTCGCTATAGCTACAGACCTGTTTGAGCTCTCCTGATAGGCCGCCTGCACTGGTTGCTATAGCTACAGACCTATTCAATCTCTCCTGATAGGCTGCCAGCACTGGTTGCTATAGCTACAGACCTGTTTGATCTCTCCTGATAGGCTGCCAGCACTGGTCGCTATAGCTACAGACCTGGCTTCTACTGCAGCCTAGTGGAAGCCAGTAAACACGTCCCTGAATTCAAAGTGAAACCAATAAAACAGGACTGAGGTGAGATGAATCAATGTAGTGAGACAACCCCTTTAAGATAATCCATGGCCAGAGGAGTCTCCCCTTACACCCTTTTCCCCATTGACAACACATATATGCTCGCCCAAACCAAGTGTGCATGTGTATGGCCAGAGGAGAGGAGTGGGGCTGCCATTGGCTATCTATTCTGTAAGGCGAGCTTTACCTGACCCCCCTCATAGAGCTCCTAGACTACTTTGTCTTATCCTATACTTCAAGAGCCAGAATTGTATCTTCGTGGAACAGTGATTCATGGGTCACCCGTTATTTTGGGCCTTGCAGAGGTTCAGCCCGCAGGTTCAGCGTCTCACACGACTTGAGTGCAGCGTCAAAGTCATCAATGAAACAAACAATGCAAAAACTACCAAGTCCCCCACTTAAGAATTTTTGGTTATATTTCTTTTTAATTTTCCATATCACTTTCAGTATTTTTTTTATAATTCTTAAGTTCTGCAGTTTTCACTTTGGACACTTGGCCTAAAAATAGTCTGACACTTCCTGTTCTGTAGAGAAAGATTCTCAGTTGTCTGCTCATTATCAGCACAAAGAGGGTCAAACTGAAAGGAGACACCAGTGTGAATAGATAACACAGGATCCACCAGTCACAAGAGGAGATGTCACAGTCACCTCCCTGCACAGTGACTTCTTCCCAGGTCACAGAGCATGATTAGATAACTCTCCTACAGAAGTCAATGGGACTGAGTCAGTCTTAAGACTCCTGCATGAAGCTACGGTAAAGCATCTCTCTGACTGCTGTTAAAGCAGCGCACACATGGTCTCGTGGCCAAAGTGAAAACTGAAGGACTTAAGAATTATTAAAAAAAATATCGAAAGTGATATGAAAAATTAACAAAAAAAACAAAAAAAACCCCCAAAAATTCCTAAAAAATGTGTTTAACATTAAAACGGGACTTAAACAATGACTCATTTTTTGATGACACCTTCCCTTTAAAGGGAAACATTTCCAAACCTCTTTCTGCTTGGATAATCCAGCTCAATGATCATCCTCATTATGAGCATTTGCTTTATAGGAGCCATAAAACCGTAATCAGTTCTAGACAATTGTCCCTTAGGGCGAGATGTACGAACGGGGCTGCGCCAGCTTTCTGCGCTGGACCAAAGAAACCTTCCGTATCCCCCGTCCGACAGATGTATGAATAGTCCTACACCAATAGCTGGTGCATGCTGCGACCGACCCGACACTTTTGTATGCGCCAGTTCTACAGGAGGACGTGTGACGCCCGATTCGTATGACGCACCCCATTCATCAGAGGCACCCATGTGAAATTGGGGCCCCCAGCTATCATGTGCCATTTACAATGCTGGTGTCTCCTTATGTGGCAGAAGCATTTTTGGGCCCCCTCAGGCTGCAGGGCCCGATAGCGACTGCTACCTCTGCACCCCCTATAGCTACGCCCCTGCCATTCATGAATGTGTCATGGTAAAATGTCGCGCAAAACTGTCATACCAATCCATAGCAATTTCATAGTGACGAGGCTGAGGCCAATTCTGCCGCATACACTCTATAAGCCACTTTTTGGCACATAAAGGTGTCTCGCATCGACATACATTTCTAAAGAGCTGTGAACCACTTTCGTACATACTGACAAATGCTGCACTAGCCTACTGAGGAGTACGATTGTCGAGGCGGCAACGCTTTTCATACTTGTCCGCCTCAGTGTTTCTCTAATTTCATTCCACGTAAGTTTGTGTCTGCCTGGAAGGGTTGTCATAGGAGAACTTCTCCTGGACACAGATGTGGAGGATATGATCTTATCACTGGGCATTTAACATAATGCTGCTCTTCATGTCCTTATGAGCGGGGGGGTGTTTTGGGCCTAAGATATCACCATTTGTGATTTTGGGGTTCTTTTTTATACCAGCCGACCCCCATTTTTTTGGCAGGACCCATTGGGTTTTCTTGTTATATTATTCTCGTTTCATCATTTGGCAGCCATTTATACTGGTTGCTAAGCAGAGCTTGTGAAATGGAGGGGCGTGTTTCTTCTCCCAGCAGGGAGTATCTTCTCTGTCTGCAGACATGGCCCCAAAGTGTGCACGTGATGATTCGTTCTGTGTGAGCTGGGGGAAGGGAGAGGTTCTCAGCTGTCATTGGAATCATTGGAAGTGAAAAGCTAAGTGTAACATGATAGTTTATATCTACATTTCTCGCTCTCTCTACATACTTTGTAATTAGAATGGGCATTTGACATTCAGGACTCTTGGAAGATGGGTGATTTATTTTTCTCTTTCTCTCACACACAGTGATATATCCTGCAGATTATTACACCTCTGACCTCTACAGATCTGCAGAACAAAACTATACACTTTATCTGTTTGTGTTTACATTGCACCTCACATGATCACTCTCTCTGCTGCAGGACCTCTGATCTCTGTCAGTGACCAACCCCGCATGCATATGTCGCACTTCTACCACTGATTGTTGTCAGTGAAAACCCCGCATGCATATGTCGCACCCCCTACCACTATTGTTGTTAGTGACAACCCCGCCGCAATTTTGCATTTACACTGATTGTTGTCAGTGACAGACCCCGCACGCATATGTTGCGCCTCTACCACTGATTGCTGTCAGTGAGAAATCTCTCTCGTCCGTGCACACATCCCCCTGCGCACACCTGTCCGCGACCTGTTTCCTGCATCTCCCTCAGATGTGCGTTCCCGGGGTGAGGCACTGGATGTCATATATCTAGATTTTTCTACAGCATTTGATACGGTGCCACATAAAAGGTTGGTAATAAAATGAGAATTCTTGGACTGGGGAAAATGTGTGCAAGTGGGTAAGCAACTGGGTCATGATAGAAAACAAAGGGTAGTAATTAATGGACATACTCAGACTGGATCGCTGTTACTAGTGGGGACCACAAGGTCAGTATTGGGTCCCCATCCTCTTTAACATTTTCATTAATGATCTTACACAGGGATTACACAGTAGAATATCGATCTTTGCAGACATACAGTTTGGGAACCAGTGCCACAGGGGGAAAGACATTGTAGGTTGAACAGGTACAAAGGCGGGCAACAAAAATAATAAAAGGACTGGGTGGACTTACAATACCCAGAAAGATTAGCAAGATTAGGGTTTATTTAGTTTTTAGAGAAAAAGACGGGCTTCGGGGGGACATAATAAATGTTTAAATACATCAAAGGTAATATAGAGATTTTTCTCAAGATTTATTTTATTTTTTTCCCTGGGCTGTAAATTTTGAACAAAGGGGGCATCCTCTATTCTGGAGGAAAGAAAGTTTCTACATAAACATAGGAAAAAGGGATTTTTACTGTAAGAGCAGTGAGACTTGGACTTCTCTGCCAGAGGGACTTGTCATGGTGAATTCACTAACAAGTTCAAAAGGGTTTGGATGCATTTTTGGAGCGTAATAATATAAACAAGTTATAGTGACCAGGATTCTGGAGAGGGGTCATTGATCCAGGGATTTTTCCGATTGCCGGATTGGAGTCGGGAAGGAGTTTTTCCCTTGGATGGGGACGGTTGGCTTCTACCTCATGGGGGTTTTTGCCTTCCTCTGGATCAACACCTTAGCACAACAGGCTGAACTGGATGGACGTCTCGTCTTTTTTCGGCCTTACAAACTATGAAACTAAGAAACTATAACTATGAAACAACCGGGGGCAGGACCTGGGCGTAACCCGATCGGAGTCCTCACTTCATTCCCAAGCACTAAACAAACAGCCCGTTCTCCTAAACCACAGCACTTTGCTTATGGTAACAAAGGACAGACATGCTTAGATTTTTGGTCCCCTCCTTTTGAATTATGATCTCCGTAGCGAGAAAACCCCTTTAAAACATACATGCCAACTCTCCCGCTTTTGGCGGGGGGTCCCCGCTAATGGGGGTCCCCCCCCCTGCCCTCCCGGCAGAGTTGGCATTCCTCCCGCCGCCAGCAGGCAGCGGGGGGACCGCTGCCGGGCCGCTACTACAGGCGGGTGAAGCGGCCGCAGCGGCCGCTCACCCGCCCGGCGAGTTTCACTGACTTGTGCGGCCGCAGCCGCACAGTCAGTCAGCAGCTGCACGCTCCATGCAGCTGCCGTACAGGGAGAAGTTCAGGGATCGTTCCCCTCCTCCCTTCTCCCCTGTATGTACAGCACCGGTGTGTGCTGTACATACAGATCAGCGTCGCAGGGGAAGTGACGAGCGGCTGCGGTCACTCCCCCTGCGATGCTGAGACTACTCAGTCGGACGGGAGATGTCCGGAGCTGGCCGCGCTGCAGGGAGCCTGGTGAGGTAAGTGGATTTTATTATTTTATTTTTATTAGTTATAGGGGGGCTCTACCTGCCTACAATGGGGGGGGGGGGGTCTACCTGGCAACAGAGGTGGCACTACCTGGCTACAATGGAGGGTCCTACCTGGCAACAGAGGGGGCACTACCTGGCTACAATGGGGGGGTCTCCCGGGCAACAGAGGGGGCACTCCCTGGCTAAAAAGGGGGGGGTCCCCTGGCAAAAGGGGGGGAAACCTCCCTGGTTACAAGGGGGGGGGGTTTTAACCTGGCAACAGAGGGCACCTACCTGGCTACAAGGGGGGGGGGGGTCTACCCGACAATTTTTGGGGACTCCCTGGCTACAAGGGGGTGGGGTCTCCCTTTGGCAACAGAGGGGGCCCCTACCTGGCTACAATGGGGGGCCACTACCGGGTACGGGAAGGGGGGCACTACCTGGTACAGGGGGGCACTACCTGGCTACAAGGGGGGGGGGGCCTCCCTGGAACCCAAGGGGGCACCCCTGGCTACAATGGGGGGGACTACCGGGGCAACAAGGGGGCCTACCGGGTACAATGGGGGAAATACCTGGCTAAAAAAAGGGGGGCATCTCCTGGCTAACAAGGGGGGGGGCATTACCGGGCTTACAAGGGGGGCCCATTTTCCCGGGCATCAAAGGGGGTAAATCTCCTGGCAAAAAAAAGGGGGAAATCTACCGGCAACAGAGGGGGGCATTTCCTGGGTAAAAAAATTTGGGCTCTACCTGGCTACGGGAGGGGGCCCCAAACCTGGCTACAGAGGGGGCACCCTACCTGGCTACAGAGGGGGCATTATTTTGGCTAAAAAAGGGGCATCTACCTGCCTGAAAGGGGGCCACTACCGGGTTTTATGGGGGGCTACTACCTGGCTATAAGGGCACCCCTTCCTGGCTAAAAGGGGGTTTACCTGGTTTTTTCCCAAAAGCCTTTTTGGGCAGTAAGGTGGATTTGTGCGCCGCCCTCTACATCTCCTTTTTTTTCGATTTCAAAATTTGGGAAACCCTATGTTTTAAAAAGTAACACTGTTAAATTTCGGGGGGTTTTCACGAACTGCTCCCCCAGCAGGCCCAGGGATAAAAATAAAGACTGACCTTGTAAACGCACTCGTTCCAGCGCCCGCTTCCTGGTGACTCCAATGTTTTCCCCCTTTCAGCCCTTAAATTTACCCTGCACCAAAACAGGTCGCAGTGATTTTGTCTAATAAACCGCGCATACTGGCCTGGTGAATGGGGCAGGGTGTTTCTCCCTTTAAATTTGTGGCTTCATCGGGGGACAAAAAAATGGGCCCCAGTAACTGAAAATTAAAACTGGGTTTTTACTGTTTACGGGGCCCCAAAGATCCAAGACTTCTAGGACCCATATGGCTCCCATATCCCGGCGCACCATAGCCCCCGGTTGGGAGAAACATGGGGAACATTTTGTTAACTGAGATTTTGTATTGTACTCACCATATAGGGTAAAAGGGGGGCTTTGCATAGTAGGGCCCCCCTGGTTCCCCCCCGGAACGGGGTCCTCTTTATTGGAGGGGGGCCCTATTTTTGCTAGGTAGGGACCAAAGGGGGGGGGTTAGATTTTTTAGGTTTGGAAATTTAGGGACAGTGATATTTTTCCAATACCATATACCTACCTTTTTTTATGTGCATTTTTTGATTATATTTTTTGGGGTCTTTGTTTGCTCAAATAGAGATTTTTTTTAATTTTATTGAAATAGATTTTATATTTTAATACATTTTTCTCCAAATTTGTTTTTGAGGGGTTTTAAAGTTTTGGAGTTTACAGACGACTTTTCCCCTTGTCAGCTTTTCGTGCTCAGAGCCCATATTAACAATCAAGGCTCATAAAACAATCAGAGCCCATAGAAAACCAATCAGGCTCAAGAAACCCAAAATTTCAGAGCTCATAGTGCCCAAATTGGGGCCCCAATAGCAACCAACCCGTAGCTCATAAAAACCCCAAATCAAGCTAAAAAGCAAACCAAATCGGACCTCATAGTAACCAATAAGAGCAAATAGCAACCAGTGAGAGCTCACAGCAACCAATCAGGGCTCATAGAAACCAATCAGAGCCCAGCTTTCATTTTCCGAGAGCAGTATGAGAAATGAAAGCTGAACTCAAATTTGGGTTTTGCTTTGGACAAAAAAAAAATTTCCTTATTTTGGGGCCTCTTTTTACAAAAGTGTTAACGGTCGGGACTCTCCTTTTTTCCCCAAGGGAAAACCCCAATCAGAGCTAAATTTTAAAAATTTTTTTGGGCCCATTTTAAAAAAAAAACCCGAGCTCTGATTGGTTCCCTATAAAGGCCGGGCACTAGGGGGCTCTGTTTGGTTTGTTTTTAACCTCCGATTTTTTGCTATGACCCTCTGATTGGTTGCTATGGATTCTGAAAGATTGCTTTTGGGCGGGAAAATTGGGTTTGTTATGGATTCTGATTAAATTGCAAAGGGGCTCTTATAGGTTGTTATGGGCTCGTTACTATGGGTTTGATAGGTGGGGCTTTTGGGCTCCTTTGGGTTGCAAAGAGTTTCTGTTTTGATTAATGGGTTCAAAAGGGTTGCTAGGGGGCTCGGGTTTGGGGGTCACTAGGGGTTCTGAAATTTTGTTTATGGGCTTGAGGGTTTGCTATGGGCTTGTAGGTTTTTTTGGGCCCTCTAAATAGGTTTTTTAGGGGCCTCTGATAGGTTGCTATGGGCTCTGATACTTGGGCTCTGATAGGTTTTTTTGGGCTCGATAGGTTGCTATGGGCTCTAAATGGGTTGCTAGGGCTTGTTTGGGTTTTTCTATGAGCTTTTACTGGTTGCAGGGGCTCTTTTTGGGTTTTGCTATGAGGTCCATTGGTTGCATGAGCTCTGATAGGTTGCTTTAAAGCTCTGATGGGGTTGCTATGGGTTCTGATGGGTTTTGCTTTGACTCTGATGGGTTTTTTGCTAGGGGCTTGATAGGTTGCTTGGGCTTAAATAGGGGGGTAGGGGATTGATGGGTTTTGTATGGGATTGATAGGTTGTTTATGGGAGCACGACGTCACATTAGACTTTTTTGGGTTAAAATTTTAAAAACATTTACTTCAAATAGTAATGCTCTAAATTTCTGATGCATATTTTTATGAAAAAAATTTGAAACGTGGTGTAACCTGTAATGTAACCCAAAAGTGCGGGAAAAAAGAAACCCCCATCTTACTATAGTTGTAAAATCCCCGGGCCCACTTTTTTAGGAACACCATGCAAAAAAACGGGTTGGACCCCCTTTTGCCTTCAGAACTCCCCAAAATTTCTTCGGGCAAAAGATTCCAAAGGGTGTTGCAACGATGCAAAAATTTGGTTTCCCAAGGGGGCCCAAAAGGGAGTGCCAAAAAAATTTCCCCACCCCATGACACCCCCCCACCACCCTAAAACCGTTGATACAAGGCAGGATGGACCATGCTTTAAATGTTGTCGACCCCAAAAATTTCTGACCCTACCAACCAAATTGCCCGCAGCAAAATCGAAAACCCCATCAACCGGGAAGGGTTTTTCCCAATCTTTTACTGCCCAAATTTTCGATGAGCTTGGGAAAAAATTGGACCCCTCTTTTTTTTCCTTTTCTTAGCTAAAAGGGGAAGTGGCCCCCGGTGTGGTTTTCCCTGCGGGCTGTACCCCATCTGCCTAAAATTTGGGCCGTACTTTTGGCGTTCAGAAAATGCTCTTCTGCCTACCTTGGTTGTAAGGGGTGGCTTTTTGGTATGTTGCCTTTCTATCACCCTCAAAACCAGTTTTCCCCAAATTCTCCTTTGACCTCGGGCATCAACAAGGCAATTTCCCCCCACAGGACTGCCGCTCACTGGATTTTTTTTTCCTTTTTCGGACCATTCTCTGTAAACCCTAGGGATGGTTGTCCGTAAAAAACCCAGGGATCAGCAGTTTAAAATACTCAACCAACCCTTTTCTGGCACCAAACCCAACCATGCCACTTCAAAGGCACTCAAATCCCTTTTTTCCCCCATACTGATGCTCTTTTGAATTTGCAGGAGATTGTCTTGACCTTTGGTCTACTTTGCCTAAATGCACTGAGTTGCCCCATGTGTTTGGGCTGATTAAAAATTTAATTTTTAACGAGCATTTGGGGACGGGTGTACCAAATTAAAGGCCGGTGAGTGAAAATTTTCCCCGTTTTTAAAAGGGGTTTTTCCACATTGGACAATCCCACTTGTTAAAAAAGGGCCCTTTGAGAAACAAAAATCACAAAGTCTCCCTTTTGTTTTGGACCCCCAGCGATAAAGCTGTAATCTAGGGGAAAATTTTGGGCCAGGCCCATTTTCTCTTTTTTAACCCGGGCCCCCGCCACGGGGAAATGGGGGCATTACCCCGTGTCCATTCACATAAAAGGGGCTGTCGGGGTTTATTTTTACAAGACGGGACAAGTCCTCCAAAGCCACAGACGCTCTTTGTAGCCGATCTCTTGTCTTGAGGACCCCCTCCATTAATTTAGAAGTCACTAATAGGGTGTAGAAGCCATTTAACTTTAAACACCCCCTCGAAATTAGTTAATAATCACCCAAAAGGTAAAAAATTTTTTTGGGTAAATGTAAAAAAAACAATAAAAGCCAGGGTAGAAGAGACAAAAATTCAGGGTTTCAGGGTTTATTTTTTTTTTAAAACAGGAATAGATTAAATGCGTAAGCATCTGGTGCCCACATTAAACAAGTCTGTATCAGACAGGAGGTCTGGAGGGAGGATTTGTTTCTTTCTCTTTTTAGTAATTTAATTATTTTTCTAATTTAACCGATTTTCCAAGACTTTTAAAAACCTCGCTTCCACCTCCCACTGCGCTGAAATAAAAAATTAACCCATATGTATATCTCCCACCACCACCGTTCCAGAGCTCCAGTGCCCTCCTCCTGGTCCCCTCACTGGTGATGTCATGTTCATGGAAACATGGCTGGAAACCCAAACCTGACCTCAGCATCACCCGCCCGTAGAAATTATGTGACCCAGGGTTTAGTGATTGGCTGCAGCATCATGTAATCCACGAACGTGATGTCAAACAGGGAGGGAAGGGTGGGGGGGGGGAATCGGGGGGTTTAGAAGAGAGGTTTTTTTTTCTATTTTTAAACACTGCAAAGGTTTTTTAAAAGTCTTAGAATACACCTTTAAAGTTTGTTTAAACTATATATATAAATATATATATATTTTTATTATATATATATATATATATATATATATATATATTTTTATATAATAAATTTCTTAGCTCTAATCCCTTCACTTTGCAAGGGCCCCGTGGAAAGGATGTAAATTGAGGAACCCTACACCCAATAGGTGGTGCTACAAGAGTCCTAGCTTAATTTGCATGAGCCCTTTAGAATATTTTTACATTTCAGTAGAGCTTCTAAAGATTTTAAAAGTCCCTTTTTCCCCCCACCTCAAAATGAATTTCCCCCTCCCTAATGAGGAACGCTATTTTCCCTTTTTTTAGATTTAAACCCTGGAGCCTTTCACCAAGCCAGTCAGTATTTTACTCTACCCTGTACACTTAAAAAATTCTTTTCTGAAAATGTAATTACCCGGTTTGGGGTTAAACCCCCAAATCTCAGTGATCGGGGTGTGACTTTAGGAAAAGGTACACCCAATTTTAATTTCCGTTTTTAGAATCCTAGTAATTTCCCAAAGGGCCATTTAGAAAAGTATTTAAAAATTTTAGTAGAGAGACTAAAAATTTTTTCAAATCTCCACCACACCTACCAGGTTTTGTTTTCCCTTTAAAAAAAAAAAAAAAAAAAAAAAAAAAAAAAAAAAAAACGTTCCCCCTTTTGAGCTAACCCCAGAGCCTCTCACCAAGCTAGTCAGTATTCTACTCTGCACCCTGAAACCGCTGTCTGCAGATGAATATCCCGCTTGTCTTAACCCATTTACATTTCAAGGGTAGTGAGTCAATGGGAATGAAGAAATTTACATCCAAATTTGATTGGGCAAAATAGTCCTAGTTCAAATTTTCCAAAGGCCTCTGAAATTTTTTAAAATTTCGTGGAGTGGCCATGTTTTAATTTAAATCTCCCCCCACACTTTTCATGGGGAAAACTTGCCTATAGAGGTTTATTAATCTTTTTTTTTGGGTAAACCACAGGTTAGCAGGGGTTTTGGGTTTTTCCGCCCTGTACAAATTCTAAATAAAAGGATTACTTTTACATCTCCATCTATTTATCTTATACAAGCTTCTCGGGTTTTTTGGGTAAGATAAGTAATTTTTATCTGTTCTTATCGTTCCTCTTGGGGGAACTGGTAGGTTTTCCCAGTTAAAAGGGGGGAAATGTGATGGGGTGTTCTTTGGTGGCTCCCGCCCCAGGATCCCCAAACCATGAGGGTTTTAGGGTTTTTAACTCTAAGTGCAAAATGCCCCAAAGGGGTGGAAGACCCTGGGGTGCCTGAACTGATGGGTGGGGGACCACACTTGGGGTGATGGCACTTTCCCCGCAATTTAACTTTCACTCCCCCTTGAGACACGTTTTTTATTCCCCGGCCTCCTTTTTGGGTAGGAAAAAGTTAAAAATTTTTTTTTAAATTTCCGGTCAGATGTCCAGGCAGTATCACTGCGTACATTCACTAATTTAATTTTTTACATCCTTGTTTTGTTTTTTTTGTTTCAAAAATTTTTGTCTTAGGGTCCCAAAAAATGCGGTAACCCCTTTGGGTCCCTCCCAAGGTCTAGGGGAAGAATGCATGGCCATTTTGGTCCCCTTTTTTTCCCCGCAAACCCCCGGGATTTACAGGGGTCATCTAATGGCACAAGGTTGGGAAATTTTTGGGTTGCCAAAACCCCTTGTGATTGGAAACCCATCTGCTTCACAGTGGGTTCACCGTCTTTGTAAAAACCCCGTGCAGGTGCCCTTTTGGGTTTAGCGAGGGAGTAGTTGGATCTCTATCTGCTTCGGCAGTGGAGTTCACCGTCTTTGTAACCTCGTGCAGGTGCCTTATGGTTCAGCGAGGGAGGAGTTGGATCTCTATCTGTTTAGGCAGAGGAGTTCACCGTCTTTGTAACCTCGTGCAGATGCCTTATGGGTTTCCCGGGGAGGAGCAAATGGATTCATGTGTTTTGGCAGTTTCAGGGTTTTTGTCCCTTTTTTAAACCCTTTTGGGGCCGGCAAAGGGGGCATTGAATCTTTTTTCGGCAAATGGAAAATTCACCGTTTTTTCAAACCCTTTTGCAGATGCCTTATGGTCCAGTGTGGGTGCAGTTGGATCTCTATCTGTTTCGGCAGTGGAGTTCACCATCTTTGTAAACCCCGTTTCCCGGGGCCCTTTTGGTCCCGGAAAGGGGGTAGTTTGGGTCTCTATCTGTTTTTGGGAGTGGAGTTCACCGTGTTTTTTAACCCCGTGCAGGGGCCCCTTTTGGTCCAGCGAGGGGGGTTTGTTGGATCCCCTATCTTTTTCGGCAGTGGAGTTCCCCCATTTTTTGTAACCTCGTGGGGGTGCCTTAAAGGTTCAGCGAGGGGGTAGTTTTTTTTTGTTTCGGCAGTGGAGTTCACCGTGTTTTGGTACCTCGTTTCAGGGGCCTTATGGTCCAGCGAGGGGGGTAGTTGGAAACTCAAACTGCTTCGGCAGTGGAGTTCACCGTCTTTGCAACCTCGTGCAGATGCCTTATGGTCCAGCGAGGGAGTAGTTGGATCTCTATCTGTTTTGGCAGTGCAGGTCATTGTCTCTGTAACCTTATGGTCCGGCAAGGGAGCAGTTGAATCTGTTTCGGTTCGAGGTCATTTGTCTTTGTAACCCTTTTGCAGGTCCTTTGGTCTGGCGGGGAAACATTGGACTCTATTGTTTTGACAGTGCAGGTCCCTTGTCTCTGTTTCCCCTTTTGGTCCCCGGGAAGGGGGAGTTGAATCCCTTTTTTTTGGGAGGGGGTCATTGTCTTTGTAACCTTGTGCAGGTGCCTTATGGTCTGGCGAGGGAGCATTCTGTTTAGGTTTGTGGGGACCCATTACTTTTTATTAAAGGTCTGTGATAGACCGTATCCTCAGTGCACTGTTTTTGTGTGGCACTGTTGCACTGTTTTTGTGCACTTTGGGGCAGGGAGCACGTATTAGGGCTATTAAAAAAAGAAAGAAAAAGTGATCATGGAGAAAAAAAGGCAAAAAATTGGGGGGCTTCTCTGTTTGTGTCCCAAACTGCTTCCCTTTACCGGGGAAAGAGCAGCCCCCCCGGGAAAAATTTGCAGCATTTCCCTTTCCCCATTGAGAAAAAACGGAAACTTTGATGATTTTTGCCTCAGGGGGTTTTGTGGAGGAAGCGAATTTTTTTTTGGTTTGTCACTGGGATTAATGACACCCGTGTAGGTTTAGGCTATTGAACTGACAACCCGATCCTGCCGGTGGTTTTTGCAAAAAACGCATAGGGGACGGGGAAATTTAAAAGGGTTTAAAATTTCCAGGGAGCCAAAATTGTTTTTTTAATATGAAAGGAGGCAGGGAAAGGGGGTTTAAATTTTCTTTTTCCTGCCTTTTTTTTCTTTCTTTTTAACAGATTGAATTTTTCGCCTTTTTTATATTACAGCCTTTTGTTATAATTTTCTGTATGGTACAGTTAATGAATCAATTATTTATAGTGATTTTTTCATATTTTTTAAATTTTTTTTCATTTTTTGAAAAAAAAAAAACGCTGCAGAATTTTTTTTTTTCTAGTTCCTTCTAATTAGCAAAAACTTTAAAACAAATTCCCGTGGGAAAGGGGGGTTCGCTTAGCAAACAAGAGTTATTTTTATTCTTAAGGAGCCAGGAAGTTTTTTTTTTTCTTTTCTAATGGACTTAATTTTAAAAAACAAAAAAAAATTGCCCCAAAACAAAATGTAGGGGGGAATTTTAAAAAAGAATTTTTTCATGTAAACCTGGAAAAAACACCAAATTCCCCCTCCCTCCTTTTCACAAAGCTCTGGTTTTTTGACCTGTTTAAAGGCCGATGGTGCGCAGGGCCCGCCCCACCCCTATGCAATAGAGACCCAAAGGAATTTAAAAGGGGTTTTTTCAACAAATAGATTAAACTGCAAACATGTAGGAAAAAGGGAAAAAAAATCTATTACCCCAAAAACAATTTCTGTTCTGGGGTTTTGCTTTGGGTTTTTGAAACTGGAGGAGATCTAATCTCCTTCTTGTGTATACAAGCGTCCCTAGGTTACTGAAAATATTTCTATGCTTTAGTAGGGGCCAGGATGATGAGGTCACTTCCTGCTCTGCCTTATTAGCAGCAAAGGAGCTTGTTCATCTACGTTACTGACAAAATGTTACCCTTAAGAGCTCTGAAGCCTTGTGCCCTGCTGTTTTAAACCACTCCATCACCAATGTCCCTTTAACAGCCTCAGCTAGGGAAAGCAGAGCTGAAATAGCAGTCACTGCTATAGAACCCCCACAGCCTGAACAGGAAGTGAGACTCTAAAGCTGGCTGTGAGGAGCAGGCTCTGTGAAAAACCATGGTGAGGACACCGCACATTTCTACCTGCCAAACATAGAAGGGATTAGAAGAAAATTAACCACTGTTATCCTGAAACTACCTGGATTTTTGCATTAATTACTGATACATTACTACTTCTAATTGGGAGTTAAAGGGTTATTCTCGCTACAAAGATCATATCTCAGATTATGGGGACAGTAAAAATAGCCACTTTTGTAATTGGTTTGCTTTATTTAAGTCACTTAGTATAGTAGATATGAGCTTTTCTGTGCATCTATAGCTATTTCTGCAGCTGCTGTCGGGACACGCCCACTTTTCTGTGATTGGCTGACTGATATGTCATTCAGCCTGTTGGGATATGTCCCCTTTTCTGTGATATGTCCTGGACACGCCCCCTGCGCTGTGATTGGCTGACTGACATTTCATTCAGCCTGTTGGGACACGCTGTCGGATGGGAAACGCCGCCGGGCACGCCCCCAGCATTGTGATTGGCTGCCTGCACACTCTGTGTTTACTCCCCTCTGAGCTATGGAAACCAAAAGTGAAACCAGCTATCTGAGAGGGCTGCTGGCTCTATACTCATCCCCCAGCTCTAAGGTGAACGATTTGGGCAATTACTGACGGTTTAACTCATAGATTCACTCTTCCCTCATATAATCCTGTGCTTCCTCCATATAACACAGTCTTATAAGTCTCCTGCCTGGTAACAGAGGGGGAAGAGGGAGGGGGCAGTATGCATTACTCACATGTGTTTCATCAGTTCAGGCTGTGTGTATAACTGTTTATAGCACAGCAAGGAGCTTGTGGAGCCTGGAGATGAAGGCTCTGCAGACATAAGAAGCATAGCAGGAGGCTGCAGAGCTATCCTCTCCAGACATCCTTCCCCTTCCACTGCACACACAGAATGATGATTTCACAGCTCTTAAGTGAGGGGAGACACGCCTCCTGGCAGGAGAGACACGCCTTCAGGGAAGAGAGACTCGCCCCTGGACTTGAAACTGAATCGGATAGAATTAGCTGAAGTGTATGAAAGCATCAAACGATAAAACCTCTTTAAAGGGCTTGTCCAGTTCGTAAAAATAAAAAGTTAATAGGAAGCTCCTGTGGCCCCATTCGCCTTTTGGTCCCTGGTTCCAGTATTCCATCTCTGGTGTTCTGTTTTCTTCCTTCTACCTTCGAATGGGGACGTCACCGCTGCAGTCGCTGATTTGCCTCTTCTTATACCAGTGTTCGGAGCTGTTCACTTCCAAGCAGTGATGCCAGTGAGTGGTATATAATCAGCGGCTGCATCGGTGATGTCCCTGTTCTAAAGTAGAAGCAGTGCTGGAACCAAGGTACGGATGAAGGTGAGTATAGGCATTTTTGTTGTAATGTTGAATGGGTCTCCAATCGCTACCTATTAGATTGTTTTAGGAACTGGACAACCCCTTTAAAGGGGTTTTGCCACGATGTAATGTTGACGCGGGATCCTCCAAAATAGGTATTTAATCACTTTTCTAAATATATGTGATTACAAAAATTGCATCCTGAGAGAGCTACAGGCTGCCTTACCTGCCCTTAGTTACTTAAAAGCTTCTATAAGATACGACCTGACAAGAGCCGCTGGCCCCCGGGCTTGCACAGAGCATACTTCTTATCTGATGAGAGGGAGCTGAAGAAGCTTTCAAGGCACCGGGTAGAAATATGTTCTCTTTTGTATACAGAATCCACTAGTTGTAATATGATTATCTGAGTAGATCTCTGTTTTATCTGATGACAGAGAACATGAAGGAGCTTTCAAGCTGCTGTGGAGAAAAGGTGTTGTCTTTTGTATACAGAATCCAGTAGTTGTAATATGATTATATGAGTAGATCCCTGTTTTATCTGATGAAAGAGAACATGAAGGAGCTTTCAAGCTGCTGTGGAGAAAAGGTGTTGTCTTTTTGTATACAGAATCCACAAGTTGTAGTTTGATTATTTGAGTGAACATTTCACACGATCCTTTATGCATGGCTCTGTGCTCTGGCTGGGTCTCTCTCTCTCTCAGCTCCGTGGCTTGTTTACATTTGCTTCTTAGCAGATCAGGCACGTCCTGGCAAAACCCCTTTAAGTCCTAATTGTAGAAAAACACAATCTAACAACAAACAGTTGTACTGTCCATGGCTTTTATTGAGAACTTTGAGTAAACCTCCACAGTGCAGAAAGAAAAGTGTGAATGATTTCTATAAGAGTTACTCAATAAAAGCTGTTTAAGATGAGTAGATGGGATTGGCATAGGCGCTTTGCCCATTAAATAAAGGTACACAAAGCCTGGTCACTGACAAACCTGTTCGTCTCCCAAAACAAAAGATTGGTTGGGGTGAACCACAGCTTGATTAAAAAAACTTTTATAAGACCCCAGAAGATTCAGTGCTGTTGCTGCTCTCCCGAGGAGTGGACATCCTGTTAAGATCACTTCCATACCACAACGGTCAAAAGTGGTGAGAAAGAACCCAAAAGGATCAGCCAAAGACCCGCAGAAGACTCTCCAAACTGCAGGAACCTCGGTGTCATAAACATGGAGGACGTTCATGGAAGGACACAACAAATTTAGCTGATATTCGAAGCAAACATTTTGGCCCATCCTAAGGGTGCCCACGTCACCCAGATGTCCCACAAGGTTTCTTACTAGTTCTATGAATGACTGAGACTTTTTAGAACGAATGAACAACTGTCATCCAGCTGTGAAGCATGGTGGAGGGAGCATCATGATTTGGGGCACGTTTGGGCCCGGACACCATTAAGGAATCAATGGGCCTTATGTATGAAAACTGTCTAGCAGTAAGACTGTCTTTGTTGCCCACAGCAACCAGTTAGAGCCCATAGCAACCAGAGCCATGGCAACCAATCAGAGTTCATAGCAATCAATCAGAGCCCATGGCAACCAATCAGAGCCCATAGCAACCAATCATTGCTCTTAGTAACCAATCAGAGCCCATAGCAACCAATCAGCACTCTTAGCAACCAATCAGAACCCATAGCAACCAATCAGCTCATAGCAACCAATCAGAGCTCATAGCGATCAATCAGAGCCCATGGCAATCAATCAGAGCCCATAGCAACCAATCAGCCTATAGCAATCAATCAGAGCCCATGGTAACCAATCAGAGCCCATAGAAACCAATCAGCGCTCTTAGAAACCAATCAGCGCTCTTAGCAACCAATCAGAGCTCATAGCAACCAATCAGAACCCATAGCAACCAATCAGAGCCCATAGCAACCAATCAGAGCTCATAGCAACCAATCAGAGCCCAAAGCAACCAATCAAATCTCATAGCAACCAATCAGAGCTCACATCAAACAATCAGAGCCCATAGCAACCAATCAGAGCTCAGCTTTCATTCATATAGTGATCTAGGCAAATAAAAGCTGAACTCTGGTTGCTATGAGCTCTGATTGGTTGCTATGGACTCTGATTGGTTGCTATGAGCGACGACAGTCTTACTGCTAGACGGTTTCCATACGCAAGGCCCAATGAGTTTAAAGGTGTATAAAACATTTCCCAGGCCAATTTAAGGACCACAGTCCATGACCTCAAGCAGAAGACACCTTGGTTGGTGCAACAAGACAATGATCTAAAACACACAAGTAAATCAGCTAAATAATGGTTGAACAGAAGTTCTGTGTTTTGAAATGGCCATGTTTCACTACAGTGATTGGCTTTTCACATGTAGGGAAAGGTCAATGAAGACTATTACCAAATACATTGTTGTTTTGATTTTGCTTTGATCAGAAGCTAAAGATTTTATCTCCTTTTAGAGTACACAAGTTTCTTTAGTTACCGACCACCTCTTCCACCTCTCCCTGCACTCTTTTATCACTCATTGCTCTAAGCTGCTGTCAGTCAGTCTGTCCATGGTGAGTCACTCCCTACTGAGTCTCCTCTCTATCACAGAAACTTTGTTTAGCTAAGATAATGAAAAGGTTTAAGCATTAGTGCTCTATAACCTTACACACTGCTATTTACAAACCTCCTGCACTCATGTCACTGTAACAGGCTCAGCTAGGAATAGCAGAGCTGATATGCCAATCACTGCCATAGACCCACCCACAACCTAACCAAAAAGTGTGAGTCTCAAGCTGGCTGTGACTGTGAAAATGCATGGTGAGAAAACCCATTTTAACCCTATCGAGATGCTGGGACATAACTGGGAAAGGGCGATGCACTCAAGGCATCCCAGAAAAAATGAAGAACTAACACATTTGCAGGGAGGAGCGGTCCAAAATTCTTTCTCAATGTACAGGAAACATTTGCTGGAGGTGATTGCTGCTAAAGAGTTATCTACAGATTATTAAAGGGGTTTTATCGTTAGAAGTTTTCGTAGACTTGAGCTATTTCTATCAGTTCAAATCCAGGGGCGAGTCTCTCCTCCCAGTAGGCGGTCTCTCCTCTCAGTAGGCGTGTCTCTCCTCCCAGTAGGCGTGTCTCCCCTCACTGAAGAGTTGCGACATCATTATTCTGTGTGAAGCAGTGAAAGGGAGAGGTTGTCAGTTCTGCTTTTCATGGCTGCAGAGCTGTCACCTACCTCTCAGGCTGCACAAGCATCTTTTACCAGAACACCTGCATTGCTGTAAACAGTTATACACACAGTCTGAACTGATAAAACACATGTGAGGAATGCACACTGACCCCTCCTCCTCCTCTGTTATCAGGCAGGAAGTATGGGGGGAGACCAGTGTTTAAAACTTTTGTTTTTATGAGAGGAGAGTGAAATCTATCAGCTAATAGTCAGAAAATTTGCCCAATTCTTTCCCCTTTAAAGGTTGGGAGATGAGAATAGAGCCGCAGCCGTCTCAGAGTTCGTTCTCACAGCTCAGAGGGGAGTAAACACAGAGTGTGCAGGCAGCCAATCACAGCACAGGGAGCGTGTCCCATCCAGGGGGCGTGTCCCAACAGGCTGAATGAAATGTCAGTCAGCCAATCACAGAAAAGGGGACGTGTCCCATTCACCTGCTGCAGAAATAGCTATAGATACACGGATTAGCTCAGATCTGCTATACAAAGTGACTTAGGTAATGCAAACCAATTACAAAAGTGATTATTTTTACTGTCCCCATCATTAAAGATATGATCTTTGTAGCAAGAAAACCCATTTAAGCCCCTTAACACCGTAGTGCGGCCATCTCCCTATTGTTTCAAGCTTTGAGTTGACCTCAGGAAGGGATTTTGCCAAGTGCCAAAAAACCTTTAACATCTTCCCGCCACATGGTCATCATTTTTTGGCTCTTCTTCATTTTCCTTCAAAGAGCCATAACTTTTTTTTATTTTTCCGTCTTCATAGACCTATGAGTGCTTGCTTTTTTGTGGGACGAGATGTACTTTTTAATGTTACCATACTACAATAATGCACTGGAACCCCCCCCCCCCCCCCCACCCCCACTCAAAAAAAAATATATGTGTTTGGTGGAATGTAAAAAAAAAAAATTGCCACTTTTGCAGGGTTTTGTTTTTGTTGAGTTCACCTTGCGGTATAAGTGACATGTTATCTGGATTCTGCAGGCTAATACTATTCTGGTGATACCAGTAGACTTTTCATTATGTTTACGTCCTTAAAAAACAGAAAAACTTTCCCTACTTAAATCTGCACTCCGCACCATTTTTCGAATCCAATAACTCTTTTGCTTTTCAATCTCTGGACCTGAGTGAGGGCTCGTTGTTTGTGGGCTGAAGTGTAGTTTTTATTGGTATCATGTTTGGATATATACAGTCTGTTGATCACTTTTTATTTCAAATTTTTCTGGAGTCTTGAAGTAACAAAAAAAAGAATCGCTATTTTGACGTTGGAAATTTTCTTTCCGTTACCGTGTTCACCATGCAGGATAAATATATTAGATTTTAATAGATCAGACTTTTACAGGCACAGAGATCCAAATTGTGTTTACCCTTTATTTTTTACTTGTAAAATAGCAAAATGGGTGTTTTGAACGATTATTAGTTTTATTTATTTATTTATTTATTTATTTATTTTCTTTTACTTGTAGTCCCCTTAGAGTTTGTGACCACTTGGGGGCACAAATGTTTGTTCAGAGTATAAGAGGCATGGACAATAGCTGTAGGGTGGGCCCCCAGAATGAAATTCCACTGGTGGGACCCAAGAATCATCTCCACTGATGGGCCCCAAAATCACTCCACTGTGAGCCCCAAGAATCATCTCCACTGGTGAGCCCCAAGAATCATCTCCTCTGGTGGGCCCCAAGAATCATCTCCACTGGTGGGCCCCAAGAATCAGCTCCACTGGTGAGAGTCAAGAATCATCTCCCCTTGTTGGCTCCAAGAATCATCTCCACTAATGAGCCCCAAGAATCATCTCCACTGCTGGGCCCCAAGAATCATCTCCACTGGTGGACCCCAGAATCAACTCCCCTTGTGGGCCCCAAGAATCAACTCCACTGGTGAGCCCCAAGAATCATCTCCACTAATGAGCCCCAAGAATCATCTCCACTGCTGGGTCCCAAAAATCATCTCCACTGGTGACCCCAGAATCAACTCCACTGGTGGGCCCCAAGAATCAACTCCACTGGTGGGCACCTAGAATTATCTCCACTGGTGGCCCCAAGAATCAACTCCACTGGTGGTCCCCAGGAACCAACTCCACTGGTGGGCACCTAGAATTATCTCCACTGGTGGACCCCAAGAATCTTCTCCACTGGTGGGCCCCAAGAATCAACTCCACTGGTGAGCTTCAAGAATCATCTCCACTTGTGGGCCCCAAGGATCAACTCCACTGGTGAACTTCAAGAATCATCTCCACTTGTGGGCCCCAAGAATCATCTCCACTGGTGGGCCCCAAGAATCATCTCTAGTGGTGGCCTCAAGAAACTTCTCCACTGGTGGCCCCAAGAAACTTCTCCACTGGTGAGCCCCAAGAAACTTCTCCACTGGTGGGCCCCAAGAAACTTCTCCACTGGTGGGCCCCAACAATCAACTCCACTGGTGGGCCCAGAATGAATTTCTCCACCCCAGTCTAACACTGTCCATAATACCATACTCTTCTGAAGGGGATATCCCATCTTGTACATAGTACTTTAAAAGGGCGTAAATGTGTGATAGATGTATGTTCGAGGCTCTCTTCATTAAATTCTGTAGGAGGTATGCAAGCATGGCTGACTCTCCATCAAATTAAAAGTGGCCACTCTTAACGCGTTTTCCTGATCGGGACAGATCCCATCTATAAGGCTCTTATTTTTGGTATAATTTGTGGGTATTCCATAAGAATATAAAATGGAGTACTCCTTCAAGGGGTTGTCTACTCTATATTGTTTTTATTGATTATGTATATCATCAGAAATACAATTACAATTTTCTAATATACATATATTAAAAATTCTCTTTTGTGCCAACGCAGTAGCCCTCTGTCTATACATTTTTTATTACATATTCAAATTTTTATTACATATTATATTCAAAAATTGTATGATTATCTTAAATACATAATAAGTATTAACATTATAAAGAAATAAAATGGACAATTCCTTAAAATAGAAACACGAAGAGCAGTAACTTTTCAGCTGCACCAAACTCATTCAAGGTGAATACTGAATTAATTTTACGCAACATGTATAATTAAAGAGAGTTTATTATAATGAATTCACAAAAGAGGAGATTGTTATATTTCATCCAGTAATTATGCAATTACACAAATGTACTTCAAAGGCAATCGGCGCCTTGTAGCGGAGGCGATCATTAGACGCTCGGTGTTGGATTCATGCCGCCTGCCGATGTAGAATGCAAATCTATGTCATCATTTGTCGCCCTGATTCTGTTGTCTTCATAACTGTGTCATCAATTGTTTCATTTACTATAAAGCCCCTAAGAGTGATGATTAAAACTGATGTGATTTAAAGGGGCCCTCCACTTCAGACAATCCCTATTTGTTATAGAGCTCCTGTGACAATCTGCAGATCGCAAAGTGTCCCCCTACTGGGATTCCCAGAAATCAGCTGTCATCTGTGGGGAAACCTTGCAGTAAGTGTTTCATTTCCCTACATCGCCACCGCAGGGGAATGAAGTATTACACCATGCCCACTGGAATCTCTGGGTGGTCTGAGTAATCCAGGTCCTCCAGAAAGAGAAATTCTCTTTTAGCTGCTCTTCACTTGGGATCCTAAATCCCTCTAATGACACAGAGTTCACTAATAGGATGCGCAAAAATTGGCTTTCTAAACTGGACAATTTAACCCCTCAAGCCGAACGCCTGAAAAGTACTTAAAGGGGTTTTGCCAAGATGTAATGTTGACGTGGGAAATCCTCCAAAATAGGTATTTCATCACTTTTCTAAATATATGTGATTACAAAAAGTGCAGTCTGAGAGAGCTACAGGCTGCCTTACCTGCCCTTAGTTACTTCAAAGCTTCTATTGGATACGACCTGACAAGAGCTGCTGGCCGGACTTGCGCAGAGAAAGCTTCTTATCTGATGAGAGGGAGCTGAAGGCACCGGGTAGAAATGTTTTTTTTTTGTATACAGAATCCACTAGTTGTAATGTGATTACTGAGTAAATCCCTGCTTTAACTGATGACAGGGAACATGAAGGGTTTTCAAGCTGCTGTGGAGAAAAGGTGTTTGTCTTTTGTATACAGAATCCACTAGTGGTAGTTTGATTATTTCAGTGAACATTTCACACGATTCCTTATGCAGCTCTGTGCTCTGGCTGTGTCTCTCTCTCTCTCTCAGCTCGTGGCTTGTTTACATTTGCTTCTTAGCAGATAAGGCACGTCCTGGCAAAACCCCTTTAATGACCAGAACATTTTTTTAGTTTTTGCCTCCTTGCGTTTCAACAGTTGTAACTTTTTTTATTTTTTCAATGACGCAGCTGTATGAGGCCTCGTTTTATGCGAGAGAAGTTGTACTTTTTGGGGGAATAGTTTAAGTTCACTTATAAATTATTGCAGATTTTCTTTTGCAATTTTTTTTTATTTTTTTGTTTATTTTGATGACTTTTTTTACACCTTTCACATTTCACACTGAATAACATGTTAGATTAATTCTACAGGTTCTTACAGTCGTGTAGATACCTGATATGTGTAGGTTATCGGGTTTTTTGTGTAATGTAGGCACAATTATTTTTTATTAAATATTTTTATTTTATTATTTATTTATTTATTTATACTTTTTATTTAATTTTTTACTTTTTTTTAAATCCCATGGAGGGATAACTTTTACTTTTTTTTTTTTACACTTAGTAATGTATTAGCATATTCATATATGCTAATACATTATAATCTGTGTCAGTCTGACAAAGGCAGCACACATTGTGCCCTGATTGCTGGCTTCTTACACAGACAGTCCTGGGGCTACTCTAGGTCCCCAGCTCTGACTGTGCAGCCGTTCCCCGGGCTCTGTCGGATCACCGGGAGTCCTGATCACCCTACAGGGCAGGGGAAACCCTTTGATTATGCTGCGTTCACGGACTGTCGCAATCAAAGGGTTAAGCGCCAGGGAGCGGAGGTTTCCCCTGTTCCGCCGGCAATAGCAGAGACTGCGCTCAGAACAGGGCTGTGAAGTACCTGAAATGCCCGATGCCAAAAGACGGCAGGCGGTCATTAAGGTGTTAAAAACTAAAGCCTCAAAAATGATTTTGCTTCCTATGAATAATGCCCGATGATAGGAATAAGGAAGGATCTTTGATTAAGTACTAATGCATAAAATTGTCTCTTGAAAGCTTAAAGAGGTGTTTCTATGAAGCAAAGTGTACTGCACAGGTCCTTAAACATTTGTTAGTCCCACCCCCCTTCTACCAGGGCCCGCCCCCTGACACTGCCAGACTGCAGAAGCACCGCCCCTTTTGAAGTCTAGATCACTTGATATGACTTCTGAATACGGGATGAACTGTCACTCAAATGACCCAAACTACCATATATACACTTCTGAATAAAACACAAAAAATAATTTTGGTGTTAAGTGGCCACAGCTTTTTATTAAACCATGTGATTTCCACAATCACAGGGAGGAGTTAGGAGCAATACTGCACAAATATATGTTTGGATGCACAGATACCATGAGATCCACCAGGATAGAACTTATTCCAAAAAGGAGAAAAGCACAAGATACTAGACAGAAGAGTGATGAGGGGAAAAGAAAAGAAGTAATCATAAATGGTGGGGTCACTATGAGGGCACAAAATAGCCTTGGAAGCCTAGAAAGACCCTGCCTATACAGCGGAGGATCCGGCCTCAAAAGGGCGTCCCCAACCTAGATGGCTGACTCTGCAATATATAGGCGCTCAGTGGTTTCCACACGCAATCCCGACTTTACGGTTCCTCAAGGGAACAGAAAATGCTGTATATAGATAATACTAAGAACAAGTGACTGGTGTGCACTGCATAACCAATGTATGTCACCGATTTGGCTCTGGGCACAGGCTCCCCATACAGGAACTATATCGGTGACATACATTGGTTATGCAGTGCACACCAGTCACTTGTTCTTAGTATTATCTATATACAGCATTTTTGGTTCCCCCGAGGAACGCGTCGGGATTTCGTGTGGGAAACACTGAGCGCCTATATATTGCAGGGTCAGCTATTTAGGGTGGGGGCGCCCTTTTTCGGGGCGAGTACTCTGCTGTTTAGGCAGGATCTTTCTAGAGAGGCTATTTTTGTGCCCTCATAGTGACCCCACCATTTATCATTACTACCCTTCTTTTCCCCTCATCACTCTTCTGTCCAGGGGCATAGCTATAGAGGGTGCTGATGTAGCAGTCGCTACCGGGCCCTGCAATCTGAAGGGGCCTAAAAACCCTTCTGCCACATAAGTAGACACCAGTGTTATTAATGGCACATGGTAACTGAGGGTCTTCATTTCACTTTTTGCATCGGGGACAAGACCTTGAAGTTACACCTCTGCTTCTGTCTAGTATCTTGTGCTTTTCTCCTTTTTGGAATAAGTTCTATCCTGGAGGGAGCAAGGGACAGAGATCTGATCGATTTGAGTGGTACCATAAGTAAAGAAATACATGGTGCATGTCTATAAAATCAATAAACAGGAGTGGAGACTGGATGCAATGAGTTATGGTGCAAATATTGTGGATTTACTATAAACGCTGTATTTTGGTTTGTCGTTATTCGGTGTTTAAAAAGGGGACTATAAGGGGGGGCGTGGTTTGCTATGGCCGCGTGAAGTCGCTCTGCTCTGAGCTCCCTGGATCATCCTTGAGAATCCGCCGCCATCCGCCTGCTCAACATGGGCAAATCCTCCAAAAAAGGCAAAGCTGGTCCTCCTGCTGACCCTGCACCCGTCCAAGGGGTCATCAGCCAATATTTCGGCCGTTATGCGGCCCTAATGCCTCCCGAGGCCCCAATGGAGCGTGGGTCCCAAGATGGCCGACCGGACACCGCCGCTTCAAAGACCCGCCGGGCCGCACTAATCCCCACAGAGACTCCATCCACCCGCTCGGCCCGTAGGAGAAGAGGGGAGCAGCTCACCGAGCTCCTACCTGAATCCCTGGCCACTCTGGGACGCCTGGATGCTGACTGCTCCGCACTTCATGCCCGCGGCATCATGGCGCCGGTTGCGGCCTCTTCCGCCGGCCCGGACCCGCCGGATATGCGCCTGTCTCCCTCATCTGCCGCGGCCTCTCCTGGTGTGAGGCTGAAGTCTGTATCGCCGCCGCACGCCGCTCCGGAAGCACAGCCGGCTCCGCTGTCTGCCGCGGCTGTGCCTGCGCCTCTGCCTGCTCCTCTGTGTCACGGCCCTGTGACGCGCACGGAGCTGGGAGCAGACCGGAGAGGCGCCTCGGGCCCTGCAGGCTCCCTGTCACAGACGGACTCCTGCGCTCCTCAAGTGGACGGCCGTCCAAACAGTGAGTCATGCCCCAACTCTCCCCTATCAGCCAGCTTAAGGGGGGAGTCCTCTAGGCTGCTGGCTGATGAGCAAGTGGCTCCTATCTCCAGGGCCTTGCCTCCCTCTGGGTCTCCCACAGGGGGGTCTCTACAGACCGGACCCCCCATTCTGGACTCCCCACTCAATGTGGAGGTTGGCTCCCTGACAGCAGGAGCCTCTGGGGCTGCAGCTAATCCCCTGGCAGCACAGTGGGGACCCTTGGACTGGTCATCTTCCGCCTCCTGCACCTCAGGTGGCCCCAATACTGCCCCTGACAGGGGTCATGGCCCTTATTCCTCCCCATGGTCCACGGGATCGTCCTGGGGGGCTGACTCTGGCCGAGCCCATGCTGACAGTCCTGTAGGAGGGCGTTCGCCATTGTCGCCCGCGCGGGCCACCACCATGTCCACCCACTCTCCACATGCCGACCTCCTAGTGGCCTCTCCCTCGCAGGAGTGCAACAGCCCCCACTCGAGTCAGTGTACCTCTGCTCCTATCTCTGGCTCTCCCGCGCAGGTGCCTCTTGCCCCATCTTCAGGACTTGCTTCTGATCATGCTAAGCCATCTGCCGCGGCCAGCCAGCCGATAACCCTGGCGGATCTCCAACGTCTTACACAGGATCTCCCCACCAGACAGGACATTTCTTCTATGACAAAACGGCTCCTGGATGAGTATAGGAAGGAACTTTCTCAGGTTCGTTCTGACCTATCAGCGGTGACCGACAGGGTGGACAGTCTCCAGCAGGCTCAGGATTCTTCTTCCACTTCTCTTTCCGCTTTGCAGGGAGTGGTGCAACAACACTCATCTCAATTGTTTGCCCTTCAACAGCACCTTGATGATGTGGAGAACAGAGGGAGGAGGAATAACCTTCGGATCCGAGGCCTCCCAGAGTCAGTGCCTGCCTCGGCTCTCTACTCTACCATATCACAAGTCTTCAATACTATCCTGGACCGTGACCCAAATACCCACATAGAGCTGGACCGAGTCCATAGAGCCCTGCGCCCTCCCAGCAAGGATTCTCAACGTCCAAGAGATGTATCGTCGAGTCCACTTTTACGTTCTTAAGGAGGAGATTCTTCAGAAGGCCCGATCCCGTCAATCCCTGGCATATCAGGGTCATCCGTTGCAGATATTCCCGGACTTGTCTCGTCACACGTTGGCACAGCGGGCGATGCTGAAACCCATTCTTGGCGTCCTGAAGGAAAGAAGCATTCCCGATAGATGGGGATATCCTGGTGCCCGTCTTGTCCGTCATAACGAACGTACCTACACTCTCCGTTCCCCTGAGGACTTGCCAACGTTTATGCGGGGCGTACCACTCCCCGATGTCACCTGGTCTGATTGGCCCTTTGTGGCTGTGGGGGGGGGGGGTGCTGCGGCCCGGGGTACTTCTCCTGGATCCCTACCGGATGTCAGAGGTCTGCCGCCCAGGAGACCTCGCTCCAAGGGCTCCCGTATGCTTAAAACGTACCTAGTCACCGACAAGGGCCCTTCTCCCAACTCAGCTGCAGGCACTTGAGAGACTTGAACTGATGTCCCTTCTAACGTTTTTGCCTTACAGGTTTCGCTTATCAGCTATATAGGTCTTGCAGGTGTTCCCTCTCTCTCCCCTCTCTCTTCCCCTCTAGGAACACTATTGAGGATTGTTATGTTATTTTCATTCTTTCCCTGGCTTAATCCGGGAGCAATGTGAGACCTTTGCTGGTTAAGACTGTAGGATGGTATTTGTTGTTTATGCCTTTATCGCAATGTTTTTGGATTCTCTTTCATCAGTGTTGTTCATTATTGTTTGGGAGCGGCTTCTATGGCAGGCCTGTCATGCACGTTCCCCAAGTAGGGTTTGGATTGCCCTTAGGCCACATGTGGGCCTCTTGGTTCTCCTGGTTCTTAAGATTACTCGCAGTTCCGTGTGCGGGAGATTTATGTTTTCCCGGTTTTACCTTCCTGCACCCCTCTCCTGCCTGTTTTCTTTTCATTCACTTTTCCCCCTCCCCACCTGTCCCCCGCTGGATGCTGGAGGCGCGCGGCGCGTGCCAACTTTTTAAGCACAATGGGAGACCTTAAGTTGGCATCCTTCAACGCCAAGGGCCTCAACACCCCTAGGAAGCGCTCTCAGGTCCTCTACCACTTTCATCGACATAAAGCCCACATAGTCTGTTTCCAAGAGACGCATTTTAAAACTGACCATGCCCCTTCAATTAAAGATAGATATTTCCCCCAGTGGCATTTCGCTAACTGTCCTCACTCCAAGACTAGAGGGGTGGCTATTGCCATCCACAAGTCTTTGGCCCATCGGGTTGTAGAGTGCATAGCTGATCCGGAGGCCAGATATCTCATCTTAGTCCTCAACATCAATGGCCAGGATTTTACAATTGTCAATGTCTATGCTCCGAACTACGGACAGGTCACTTTCCTGTTGAAGGTCCTGGACGAGTTGCACTCACGGGCCAGGGGCACCATCTTGTTTTGTGGGGACTTCAACCTGACCCTTGATCCCACCTTGGATAACTCGACTGGGCGTTCCTCCGTAGCATATTCGGCCATTAAACGTGTCAAGAGGGCCCTTCTGCAATTCCAGCTAGTTGATGGATGGCGGCTACAACATCCATCTGATAGGGACTATAGCTTTTATTCGCATCCTCATAACACATACAGTAGAATCGACTATATTTTGCTTCAGCACAGTGCGCTTCCGTGGCTGCAATCCTCCTCCATAGGGAATGTACTGTGGTCTGATCATGCCCCCCATCTTTATATCCCTGCATGTCCCTTCCCTCTCTGCGCACGCCCGACCCGGGAGACTTTATGAGTCCTTGGTGCTGGATTTGGTGTGTTTGGCATAGCTCAGGCAGACTGTTGAGCACGTTCCGGGAGGACCACGCTGCTGACCCACTTCGCCTCTTCTTCAATGGGATGTCCTTGAAGTGCGTTCTCACGTGGAATCCTGATTAAGCACGGGAGCCGCCTTAAAAAGGCCCGGACAACAGCTATTGCACGGGCGTTGCAAAGGGTAACCTCGCTTGAGCTCCTACACAAGCAGGCCCTCTCTAGCACGGTGCTGCAAGATTTGCTGCTGGCCAGAGTGGAGGTCCGTTTACTGTTTGAGGCCTCTTGGGGTAGACTATTGCAAAAGGGTCGAAGCAGGTTCTATGAATATGGGAATAAAAGTGGTCGGCTCTTAGCAAGGGCAATTGGGAACAGAACAGCGCAATCCTTGGTCACTAGTATTAAAAATAGCGCAGGCTCCCTGGTCAACTCCACCCCCGAGATTGCCAAGGAGTTTCAATCATTTTACTCCAAGTTGTATAATCTCTCCGATGGTCGACCTCCTCCATCTTCCTCGGGGCGGGAACCCCTCTCCCCGTTCCCAACACTTCCGGATGACACCATCCGGCAGCTAGAGGACCCTTTCTCGGCCGGGGAGTTAGAAATGGCCATTAGGGATCTCCCCAGTGGGAAAAGTCCGGGGCCAGACGGATTTACCAGCAAATTTTTCCAAATCTTGCTCCACTCACTCTCCCCAGTTCTCCTGAATGCTTTCAACATTGTCTCTGTCTCCTCCCCCTTCCCCAAGGAGGCCTCTGCGGCCCATATCACAGTGCTGCCCAAACCGGGCAAGGACCCGCAGGTTTGTGGCAGCTATAGACCGATTTCCCTTCTCAATGTGGATCTCAAAATTTATGCCAAATTATTGGCGAATCGCCTCAATCCACTCCTGTCAACCCTGATTCATCCGGACCAGGTGGGCTTTACCCCGGGTCGAGAGGCTAGGGACAACACGTTGAAGACATTGGACGTTATTCATTATGCTCAGTCGCATGGGGAACCCTTGATGATCCTGTCTCTTGATGCTGAAAAAGCTTTTGACAGGATCTCTTGGGATTCTCTTACCGATACCCTCAAGCACGTGGGACTTGGCCCCATCTTTACCGCCAAAATATTAGCGCTTTATCAAAACCCCTCGGCAAGAATTAAAGTTAATGGTGCGCTATCTGGCCCCATAGACATACGTAATGGTACTAGGCAGGGATGCCCCTTGTCGCCGCTATTGTATATCCTAATTATGGAACATTTGCTGGCCGCGGTGCGATCCAACCCGGACATCAAGGGCATCATGATTGGAGGGCAGGAGCTTAAGTGCTCGGCCTTCGCAGATGATCTATTGATTTATCTGAAGGAGCCTTTTATGTCCCTCCCCTCCTTGCTGTCCGAGTTGGATAAGTTCAGTCTATGGTCTAACTATAAAATTAATTACTCAAAATCGGAAGCCTTGAATATCTCTCTTAGCCAACCCACTGTCCCAGGCCATCAAATCTAACTACTCATTCTCTTGGCCTGAGAGGGAGATTTCGTACTTGGGGATCAAGATTCCTAGAGATCTGTCACGCCTGTATGAGTGCAACTTCCAACCTATGCTGGCTAATATTTCTCGAAGTCTGGGGGTCGTGGGACGGGGTGACTTCTCATGGTTTGGCAGGGTGAATATTATTAAAATGTCTATACTTCCGAAACTGCTATACCTGTTCCAAACGGTTCCGATCCCCCTGCCCTCGTCCTTCTGGGTTAAACTCCAGCGAGGTTTCACCGAGTTTATATGGTTCTCTCGTCGCCCGAGTTTATATGGTTCTCTCGTCGCCCGAGACTTAAGAGGGAACTGCTGTCTAGGCCCAAGACGCAGGGGGGGTGGATTACCAGATTGCAAGGTCTATTACCTGGCGGCTGCTTATGCTAGGTTTTTGGACTTGGTCCATAGTCTCCAGGACAAGCTTTGGGTGAGGACTGCGCAAACGGTCTCCCCCCAGGCGATAATTTCTCTTCCGTGGGCCCAGAGCCTCTCGACCCGAGATCCTAAACTTCTATCATTCAGTACAGTTCACCACGCTCTCTATAATAATGAAATCTAAGGCCCCGACCCCTTTATTGGACCTAGCTGGCCCCCTTTTTCCCATCTCAGACAATCATCTAATTTCCCCCGGGCGCCTCTGGGCGGTCATTCTAGGGAAATCTAAATATCACCCCCTCCTCACAGTGCAGGTTACACAATAGGGGTGTTTTGTTGCCCTTAGGGATTTGATTTAGGACTGACCTCCATCTGAAAGGCATAGATTTGAGTATTAACAGCATCGGCACTTCTTTACTGCTACTGTAAAAAGAAAGATCTCTCTTAGAGCACTTTCTCCATTCGAGTAACTATGTGTCGCACCATCGCTCCCCAGGCATCTGATCTCTCTGCTCTACCAGTGGCTAATCTCATCCACTTGTCAGGAACTTCCTCATTATTGTAAGGCCTGGGAGAAAGAGCTGCGGAGGACCTTTACGGTTGATCAATGGAGAAAGTGCTTTTCTCTCACTCATAAGGCGGTGATAGCGTGCAAGGCACAGGAAACAAGCTTTAAAGTTCTGTCCAGGTGGTACAGGGTGCCGACTCTGCTTCACAAATGGTTTCCTAGTGTCCCGGATACCTGCTGGAGATGTAATTTGGAGGCAGGGTCTATGTCCCATATTTGGTGGGGGTGTCCAGTCCTGCAGCCCTTCTGGAAGAAAGTCCTTCGGGCTATTTCGGATTGCTGTGGGACCTCTATTCCGGAATGCCCAGAAGCAGCTCTTCTATTTATGTTCCCCTTCTCGCAATCCTCGTACAAGAAATCCCTGACCAGACATCTCTTACAGGCAGCAAAGACGGTGATCCCCCGCCGTTGGCGTCAATCCGTTCCTCCGTCTATTGCTGACTGGGCGGAGGAGGTGTCTTCTATTCACTGTATGAGGAGTATTGATTCGCCCATAGCCCTGAGGAGTCACTTAAAGTCTTGCACACCTGGAGGCCTTGGACCCTTTATCAATCCTCCCGGGACTTTCAGGCAGTCTTGGGGTGATAGCTGGGGTGTTTTCTTGCCCGACCACCCCCTCCGCCCACGGGGGGGCTGGTTATGGTGGTTGGGCCTTTGGTGGTTGAAGTATTTATAGGAACAAACCCTCCCATTGTATGGCTCTTGGTATGTGTCTTGTGCTTCTCCGGCATCTGGCGGTGTGGACTCCTTCTCCCTTCCCCTTCCCTTGCTTTTCTCTCTCTTATTTGTCATGATCATTGAAGTTTCAGGACCGCCTAGATTTGCGGATGTTCAGAACTCTGATCTGTTGCGGGGGGGGGGAGCCTGTTGGGCTCCGCCGTCCAGTAATGGATGTTACTCAGGATTCCCCTATTTTGTAGATACGCGAATCGGCGGTCTTGATGCTAGGGGCCTACCTTACGGTATCTTGCTCATTACTTTGCCGTTTGCATCAACACTGTAGTGCCTTTGTTCATTTTATGGTTTTGTGATTATTATGTGCCTATTGAAAACTGTTTAATAAAAATCTATTATCGGAAAAAAAGGGGACTATAAATCCTATTTTAGAAAAAGATATTAAAAGTTATACTTTCACCAATGTTTTTTAATAATACTCAGATTTTAAAAGGTTAAAAAAGGTATATGTTTCTCTCGGTGATATAAACCGTGAGATCTCCCAGCTGCTGCCATACAGCAACCGGCGGGACAGCAATCAAGGGGCGGCATGTTCTTGGCCTGACATCGTAGCAAAGCCAGTCCTCTTCTAGGGCACCAATGACCCGACCAAAGATCCTCACTCCACAGCCAAGCCACCCCTGGAAGACCATTGCAAGACAAGTGTAAATCAGCTCACCCGTATATATTTACGGCTCAGTCCTCAGGAGCACGGCCAGGTGGAGTCCACACCCAAAGCAGGTAATCACAAGCAAGATATCGCAAGCTTCATCCGAGGAACCAAACCAATGTAGATAAAACATCCATTCTTTATTTGGTACATATTAAAAACATGGAGGGTAGCTTCATATTCAGCGCATAAGTGGCATTATTGCGGCATGATCAGCTTTAAGACCGACGCGTTTCGGAAGATGTCCTTAATCATGTTCTCCTGAACAGAGAATGTGAATACCTGTTTTATAAAGAGGCTACAAGTTGTCACGTGACCAAGGGAGGGGAACACCCACCCCTTTACGTCAGAATTCTAATTCCCGTACATATGATATAACAAACAATAAAAACGATTGAATAAAGTGCCTTTCATAAAACAAATTTGCCGATTTACAAATAACATAACCTGGGCTTATTCAATAGTGGTGAGATATATCTTGCAAAATGTTCAGCCCTGCAGGTCTTCTAGTGCCCAATTTGAATATCCACATGGATTCCCTTGCTAGCAGTTTACGTTTTATGTCCCCTTCCCTTAACGGGCGTGATACTTTCTCAATGGCACAGAAAGTAAATGATTGTAAATTGCCATAATGCACTTCCTGAAAGTGTTTACAAACACTAGAACACTTGAAGCACCAGGTCCTCACGGCATCAGAAAGATGCCTCCTGATCCTGATTTTCAGGGGTCCCGTGGTACATCCCACGTATTGTATGCAACACATACTGCACGAAATGAGATATATTACATATTTGCTGTTGCAATTGATATACTGTCTAATATCATAACTTTTTTTGGTTACAAAAGAGCTGAATACTTTCGACTTCAATGCATATTTACAAGCGGCACACCGAGTGTGACCGCATCCATAAAAACCTGTCGTACTCAGCCAATTGCTTGTAAGTGAAATTGAATTCTGAAATAAACTAGGAGATAACAAAGATCCTAAGGTGGGAGTCCTCTGAGATAAATCGAGTATCATTTTGTAGGAGATCCTGCATATATGAGTTGGTGTACAGTATAGCAACGGAAAGTGTTTTTTTATAATCCTTATTATGTCTTGGTATTGTTGGCTATCGGTGGTGGAGAAGGTGATAGAATCCTCCTTTTTCTTAGGCTTAGGGGTGGGTTCCTCGGATAAGGATGGCGATATCTTGCTTGTGATTACCTGGAAGACCATTACCCCATCATTCAGGCTGGTCTCCAAAGCTCAGCCTGTCCACCACCATTAAGTTTAACAGCTTCTATTAGTTAAAATTGGTCCACCAGAACTTGCCTTCAACTTCTACGTGATCCCCCCACAACTGCAACACTAAGCCATGACAGATCTTACAAAAATCAACTTTTTTTTCATTAATATTTCAATTATTGTCAAGACCTGAAAATTTAAAACTAAAATCAGGCCAAACTCCAAGAAAGGCTCTAAACCCCCAACTCACAAGGAGTCATCCTCCAGAACTAAGGAGAGAAAAAAACACCCTTTAAAGGAAACCTCTAGGGAACCATGGCTGGAGGATTGCCCTTCCCTGTGATTAAAGGGTAATACCAAAATAAAACTCATTTTGATATTTTCAAGATAATAAGGTAACAGATGTGTTATACAGAAAATCTACAGACCGGTTAAAAATGAAATAATTCATCAATCAAAATCCTACAAGCTTAGCAGTTAAATAGCATCAAGGACAGGGCGGGCAGGAACTCTTCCATTTCTTCTGGTGAGAGAAAAAGGATGAGATACAAATATTCAGAAACCCCACCGTCCTCATAGTAAGACACCTCTCACTCAGACACAATCAACCCTGCCTAAAACCACCCAATTACATATATACAGGCTTGATAATATATATGAGGTCCATAATATTTTAGTTGCAATTGTTTTTTTTTTTCTTGCCTGAACATGTTTTTTGGTATTACGTTGTGTTGTTATGTTTTATACATGGAGAACTATTTTTTTTTTAATTAAAGGGTAACTGCCAAAATTTCTGGTATGTCACAGCATCCTGGTCTGGGCACGAATAACCTGACGGTCATGGTACCAAATGGATAAAGGTGTCCAACTGAACGATGTGTCCTGATTGGTGGCTATCATAGTAACAAATGGATAAAGTTGTTCAACTGAACGTTGTGTCCTGATTGGTGGCTATCATGGTACCAAATGGATAAAGTTGTTCAACTGAACGTTGTGTCCTGATTGGTGGCTATCATGGTACCAAATGGATAAAGTTGTCCAACTGAACGTTGTGTCCTGATTGGTGGCTATCATGGTACCAAATGGATAAAGTTATCCAACTGAACGTTGTGTCCTGATTGGTGGCTATCATGGTACCAAATGGATAAAGTTGTTCAACTGAACGTTGTGTCCTGATTGGTGGCTATCATGGTACCAAATGGATAAAGTTATCCAACAGAACGTTGTGTCCTGATTGGTGGTTATCATGGTGCAAAATGGATAAAGTTGTTCAACTGAACGTTGTGTCCTGATTGGTGGCTATCATGGTACCAAATGGATAAAGTTATCCAACTGAACGTTGTGTCCTTTTGGTTCTGATATGGACCATGGATCAGTTTCACTGAGTGGGCCGATGCAGGAGCATTGATACAATGGATTTTGGTCAAAGGCAACAGTCCATATCCCTTACGAAGAAGGCACAACCTATCGAGCAGCTTTCACTGCAACAATCGGTGTAGATCTCGCTACCCTGGCCACCACCAACCACCACAAATGACATGCCAAAAGTTTTGTAGAATAGCAGTGGCCCTTTAAATAGTAAATCAGTTATGTTGTCAGGTGTAATTTTTTAAAATGTTTGAGTAAATTATTATTATTATTTTTTTTTTTGGGAGGGGGGGGTTGTTGTGCTTTTGTGCGTCTTCTCTTTTAGAAGTTGACGCTGCTGACTGATCGATCTTTTTTCTAATTGTCGTGGACCTGTCACCCTCATTTATAATCAGAATAAATGAGATTTATCTCTCAGACTGAAAGCTAACCACACACAGGAACGGTTCCAATTACATTTATCTTAAGAAGGAAATTAAGTGACCCCTCTGTCTCTGTTACTTGCACTGTTGCTGAATCACGCATCAAACAGAGAAACGGGTGAATAAGATTTAAAGGGAACCTGTCACTATCACAGACTTAGTACAATACAGACATCAGTGTGATACCCTAATATCGTTTTACTAGGTGGTATAATTACCCCAGTAAAGAACTCCCCAATGGAGGGGAGGGGCTAAAAAGAAGGCACTTCCTGTTGTAGTATATCACATGATTTTTTCTAGCCAATCAGCAGTCCTGAAAACAATCATGTGACGACGTCATCTGTGACTCCTCTGTGAGTTGTCATGAGTGTCACAGAAGCACTCACTTGCCGAAGGAGATCATGTGATACGAGCATGTGACAGCACAGGACCAGAAGTGCCCATGTTTGGCACTTTGGGTGTAATTTAGTGGGTTAAGTTTTACCAACCAGCAGAATTCTATTAGGCCACGTTCATACAATGCAAACACAAGCATACACCTACACTATTTTCTTTAAGATTGTTTTGGGAGGGCTGATCAATTTTTTTGTTTTTTAGTACGTTCATACAATGGTCTTTTCCATATGGAAAATCCGTTTAATATCAAGATTCTTAATTGGGATGCAGATAAACCCTATTCACTGTGGCTAATCCACGGCCCGGCCACCTATTTTTTTTTATGTCTCACAAATTGATAAATCTGGTTTAGAAAAATCCACGCCGAACAAGCTACAGTGCGGATTCCTATTAAATTATAAGGAGACGTATTTCAGTATGGAATTCACACAAATTCCACAACCAAAATCCATGTGACTTTCCATCAATGAGACGTTAGGGAATCACATTTCGGATCTAATTTAATGTAAATTTACTAATTTTTATAGTGATGGGTTCCCTTTAATTACATTTTTATTATTTTTATGACAGAAAAAATTAATTAAAATTTTTAAGAAAAAAAAAATTAATTTACGGTGATGGGTTCACTTTAATACAATGGGCCTTATGTATGAAAACTGTGCAGCAGTAAGACTGCCTCTGTTGCCCATAGCAACTAATCAGAGCCCATAGCAACCAATCAGAGCCCATAGCAACCAATCAAAGCTCAGCTTTTATTTTAGCAGAACACTATGTGAAATGAAAGCTGAGCTCTGATTGGTTGCTATGAGCTCTGATTGGTTGCTATGGGCTCTGCTTGGTTGCTATGAGATTTGATTGGTTGCTATTACCTCTGGCCGCTATGATCTTTGTTTGGTTGCTATGGGCTTTGATTGGTTGCTATGGGCTCTGGTCACTTTAATCTCTGATTGGTTGCTATGAGCTCTGGTTGCTATGGGCAACAAAGACTGTCTTACTGCAAGACAGTTTTCATACATAAGGCCCAGTGTATTTTACTAAATGTTTTATTTAATATTCTATTGTATTTATGATGATTTGTATTTGCAATCTTGTACATGACATTGAGTTTCTAGAACAGACAATACTGTCATAATTAGGAATTATCGACATTTCCCACTGTGAGAAGACATATATTCCCATCCATCTTCTCATTCCAGTTTCAGTTGCATGCATGTCCATGGTGACCGCCATGCGTCTCATATACCGTACATTACTCCACACCCGCTGCCATCGCACTGTAGGACTCTCTCTGATTCTCGTTCATGCTTTCTGGTCCATGCTTTGCATCCGCATGTTTTTACTGTTTTTCGTTTTTTCTTTCTCAGGCATGACATACTTAATGGTGCAGCTGAATCTTCATGTAGTTTGACTCCTTCACCTCTGATCTTCAGTCGTTTAGAATAAAGTATTCTACAGTAGGACCCAAAAACCTGACTTTAGAGTAATTTAAAAAAAAAAAATCTAAAAAAAAATTCTAAAAAACCAATGGAAGATCCAATATGGATAGATACTCAAAAGGGGGTATGAATACTTTTGCAATTTTTTTTATTGCAACCTTGTATATAAAATAAAAATAGTCTTGAATCCTGCAGCCATGTATCACCCCACAAAACCCGTGGTCTCTGCTCTTTAACTATAGATAAAAAGGAGCGATTGGATTGACCCATTTCCGACATTAAGGGCATATCGCTGGGATACACTATCGATATCCGATAGGTGCGAGTCCCACCTCTGGGATCTGCACCTACTTCCAGGCTTGGACTGGCACAGAGGGGAATAGAGGTTAGGTGGACCCCTGAACTAGGTGTGTACCTAGGCGTGTTGGGGACCTAGATATAGGGGACCCCTGGGCATGACAGGCCTGGGGCTGCCTTTCATGGATACAGGCAGAGAAAGAGAGGCAGGAAGCAAGAGGTATGTGCAGTAGGTGCAGTCATAAGTAGTAGCTGTAGAATAGACCCCAAGAATCAACTCCTCTAGAGGGCACCTAGGAATCAACTCCACTGGTGGTCCAAATATCTCCATGGGGGGCCCCAAGAATCATCTCCACTGGTGGGCCCAAAGAATCATCTCCACTGGTGGGCCCCAAGAATCAACTCCACTGGTGGCCCCAAGAGTCAACTCCACTGGTGTTCCCCAAGAATCAACTCCCCTTGTTGGCTCCAAGAATCCTCTCCACTGGTGGGCCCCAAGAATCAACTACACTGATGGGCCCCAACATTCAACTCCACCGATGGGCCCCAAGAATCAACTACACTGGTGGGCCCCAAGAATCAACTCCACTGGTGGCCCCAAGAATCAATTCCACTGGTGTTCCCCAAGAATCATCTCCACTGGTGAGCCCCAGGAATCCACTCCACTGGTGGGCCCCAAGAATCAACTACACTGGTGGGCCCCAACATTCAACTACACTGGTGGGCCCCAACATTCAACTACACTGGTGGGCCCCAAGAAAAACTCCACTGGGGGCTCCAAGAATCAACTCCACTGGTGGCTCCAGGATTCAACTCTGCTGGTGGACCCCTAGAATCAACTCCACGGGTTTGGGCCCCAAGAATCAACTCCCCCGGTGGGCTCCAAGAATCACCTCCACCGGTGGGCTCCAAGAATCAACTCCACGGGTGGGCTCCAAGAATCAACTCCACTGTGGGCTCCAAGAATCAACTGCACTGGTATGCCCCAAGAATCAACTTCACTGTGGGCCCCAAGAATCAACTCACCTGTGAGGCCCCCAAACTTAAACTCCTCTGGGCCCCAAGAATAAAACCTCTTGGGGTGGACCCCCAAGAATCAACTCCATTTGGTGGGCCCCCAAGAATCACTCCACGCTGGCCCCAAGATTCAACTCCACTGGTGGCCCCAAGAATCAACTCCACTGGTGGCCCCAAGAAATCAACTCCACTGGGGGGGCCCCAAGAATCAACTCCACTGGTGGGCTCCAAGAATCAACTGCACTGGTGGGCCCCAAGACTTCAAACTCCACTGGGGGGCCCCCAGAATCAACTCCACTGGTATGCCCCAAGAATCAACTCCACTGGTGGGCCCAAAAATCAACTCCACGGGTGAGCCCAAAGAATCAAACTCCACCGGTGGGCCCCAAGAATAAACTTAAACTGGGTGCCCCCCAAGATTCAACTCCACTGGGGGCCCCAAAAATCAATTCCACTGGTGGGCCCCAAGAATCAACTTCACTGGTGGGCCCCAAGACTCAATTTCCACTGGTGCCCCAAGAATCAACTCCACTGGTGGGCCCAAGAATCAACTCCACTGGTGGGGCCCCAAAGAATCAGCTCACCGGTGGCCCCAAGGATCAACTCCACTGGGGGGCCCCAATCAACTCAGGGGCTTCAAATCAACCCTCCCACTGGTGAGCCCAAGAATCAACTCCACGGGTTTGCCCCAAGAATCAACCCTCTGGTGAGCCCAAGAATAAACTCCACCGGGGGGCTCCAAGAATCAACTCCACTGGGGACCCCAAAAATCAACTCCAACTGTTGAGCACCAAGAATCAACTCCACTGGTGGCCCAAGAATCAACTCCTCTGGTGGGCCCCAAGAATCAACTCCACTGGTGGGCCCCAAAAATCAACTCCACTGGTGGGCCCCAAGAATCAACTCCACTGGTGGCCCCAAGAATCAACTCCACTGGTGGCTCCAAGAATCAACTGCACTGGTGGGCCCCAAAAGACTAAACTCCACTGGTGGCCCAAGGAATTAACTCCACGGTGGGCCCCAAGAATCAACTCCACTGGTGGGCCCCAAGAATCAGCCCCCAACTGGTGGGCCCCAAAAAATAAACTCCACGGGTGGGCTCCAAGGATAAACCTTCCAAACTTGGGGGGCCCCAAGATCAACTCCACTGATGGGACCAAGAATCAACTCCACTGGTGGGCCCAAGAATCAACTCCACTGGTGGGCTCCAAGAATCAACTCCACTGGTGGCCCCAAGAATAAACTACACTGGTGGGCCCCAGAATCAACTCCACGGGTGGCCCCAAGAATCAACTCCACTGGTGGGCCCAAGAATCCAACTCCACCTAGGCCCCCAAGAATTCCACTCCCCCGGGTGAGCCCCAAGAACCCAACTCCACTGGTGGGCTCCCAAGAACCCACTCCACTGGTGGCCCCAAGACTCAACTCCACTGGGGGGCCCCAAAGGGAAATCAACTCCACGGGTGGGCCCCAAAAATCAACTCCACTGGTGGCCCCAAGATTCCAACTCCATGGGGGTCCCAAGAGTCACCTACCTTGGTCTAAAGCATTATTACTGCTGAAAAGCAGGGAAGCAAAAAACATAAAATTCTATCAATCCCAAAGTCCAAAGATTGGGGATATTGGCTATCATGATGTCGGGAAATCATTTGAGTGCTACAAAAGCATTTTTCTTTTTACATACATTTGTCAGAGGTGAACGGGTTAATCAGCCGCCATATATCCGTGTTTTACGTTTTACAGTTTTAAGTTGTTTGTTTGTTTTTTTTAAAGTTCAGATTATGCTTAAAATGTAAAAGTGGTACAAAACTCCAGTGACAAAGTGACCGAAGCAAAACCTCATGACGAAAAATTTTCGATCTGAGCCATCAAAAACAGGCCAGATTTATTAAATAGATGAGCAAATTATTAACAAACACCATATTAATATTATCTAGATATCTATAAACTTCACAGGGTTATGAGTATGAAGCTTCCTAATACTCATTCATTCATGATAGATGGATAGATACCATAGATAACAAATATGATACATAAATAAATATAAGATAGAAAAATAGCTAGAGAATAGGTATGAGATTGATGGATTGAAAGATTGATTGATTAATACAGACATATATGAGATAGATAGATATAAGATAGATAGAAAGATATGAGATAGATAGATAGATAGATAGATAGAAAGATATGAGATAGATAGATATGAGATAGATAGATAATAAAAGGTAGATATTGGATATTATGAGAGTGATAGATATGAGTAGGATAGATATGAGATAGATAGATAGAATAATAGAAGGAGTAGATAGATAGGAGATAGATAGATAGGAGATAGATAGATAGGAGATAGATATGAGAGTGATAGATATGAGATAGATAGATAGATAGATAGATATTAGATAGATATGAGATAGATAGAATGAGGATAGGTAGAAATAGATATTAGATAGATTAGGAAGACAAAAATAGAATGATAGAGAGATATATATGCGATAGATAGATATGAGATAGATAGATGTGAGATAGATAGATAGATAGATAGATATGGTATAGATAGATATGAGATAGATAGATAGATAGATAGATAGGAGACAAAATAAGATAGATAGATATGAGATAGATAGATAGGAGACAAAAATAAGATAGATAGATATGAGATAGATAGATAGGAGACAAAAATAAGATAGATAGATAGATAGATAGATAGATAGATATGGGATAGATAGATATGAGATAGATAGATAGACAGATGTGAGGTGATAATTCAATATACAGCACATCGAGAAAAAGACATGATAGTGGGAGAAAGTGTACATGAGTTACCAAAACTGACACTGTTTCCTACAGAAACAAATCATAAAGAGATCTAAGAACAATAAATATGATACATAGATATAGAATAGGTCTAAGATAGATTGATAGATATGAGATAGATGATAATAAAAAAGATAATATGATAAACCTATACTTACATATGAGAGAAATATTAGATAATCAAAAATATAATAGGATAGATCAATAGAGAAACATAGATATATATAAAGGTTGAGTAATAGATATGAGATAAATATTAGATAATGAAAAAGATAATGAAATGGGATCGATAGAGAAATATTCATAGACAGAAAGATTTGGGATAGATACATATGAGATAGATTTACAGATATTTACATAGATAAGATGAAATAATGAGATAAACAGACCTGATATAGATAATAAAAACAATCATTTTAGATAAATAGATAAACTCAGTTTTTCTGAACAATGGGAGATATGTTGTGTTCCATAATCTGTTGTAGCACTGAGACATGAGGAAATTGTGTACTGACTTGACAATCCACTGGGGTACGGCTGTATAGCGCTGTAGATTACAGCAAAATAAATTAAATTCTAAAAATAATTCATATTATACGTGAAAAAAATGTAATAAGTACATGTCAAGGGGACTGTGTTCTGGGCTTAAAACTGAGCGCTACAAAGTGACGGGAAAAGCAGAAAGGAAAAGAGTATATAAAAAACTGAACCGAGAAGCATTTCACTAAAGTGACAGTAATGAGGCCTTCAGACATGGCAGTGACATGTGGAGCTGTACCGCCTGTCAGTCATGCCTCTTCATACGTGTTCTATGCAGGAAGATAATTTAGGTTGAGAAATATTTCTCTATTTTAACACGCTGCCTACTGATTAGGAGTTCTTTGTGGAAGACAATGAGCCCCATTTATCAAAACTGGCATTGTCACCAATAGTATCCAATCAGAGCTCTAGAAAACTGAAATCTGCATTGTCATTGTTTGCTATGGGTGACAAGGCCAGTTCTAGTGATACACTGATAAATGAGAATAATATGAGATAGATAGATAGATAGATAGATAGATAGATAGATAGATAGATAGATAGATATAGAAGAATAAGATATAGAAATATGAATAAAGATAGATATAAAGATAGATATGAGAAGAGAGATAGATAGGGGAGAAGAAGAGATAGAATAGTAGATAGATAGATAGGGGAAGTAGATAGATAGATAAAATAGATAGATATGAGATAGATAGATAGAGTAATAGATGAGTAATAGATAGATAGATAGATTTTGGGGTAATTAGATATGAGGTAGATAGATATGAGATAGATAGATATGAGGTAGATAGATAGATATGATAGATAGATAGATATGTGATAGATAGATATGAGAACAGATAGATATGAGATAGATAGATAGATAATGGGATAGAGAGGATAAAAGATAGATAGATATGAGATAATAGATAGATAGATAGATATAAAAGATAATAGATATAAGATAGATAGATAGATATAGATAGATAGATAGATATGAGATAGATAGATAGATAGAATAGATAGATGATGATAGATATGAATAGATAGATAGATATAGATAGATAGATGATAATAATATAGATAGATATAAATAGATAGATAGATAGGATAGATAGATATGGATAGATAGAGATAGAATTGTGATAGATAGATAGATAGATAGATATGAATAGATAGAAGATAGATATGAGATAGATATAGATAGATAGATAGATATGAGATAGAATAGATAGATATAAGATAGATAGATATGAGATAGATAGAATATGAGATAGATAGATATGAGATAGATAGATAGATTAGATATAGATAAGATAGATAGATAAAATAGATAGATAGGGAGATAGATAGAAGTTTAGATAGATTAGATAGTTTAGATAGATAGATGGATATGAGATAGATAGATAGAAATATGAGATAGAGAGATAGATATAGAGATAGTTTGATAGATAATAGATAGATAGATTATGAGATAGATAATAGATATGAGATAGATAGATAGAATAAAAGATAGATAGATATGAGATAGATAGATAGATAGATAGATAGATAGATGGATAGATATGAGATAGATAGATAGACCCTAACATTTGGGTCTCACCTGCCTGACGGTCAGCTTGGTTGGGCTGGTGTATTCCTGCTATTGACTGTATAGAAAACACAAAGGAGCCAAGTGTTTTCCTGTGATAACATAGAAAACTATAGCAATCTCTGTAGGCCCCGCTATAAGCCAACATCCATATAGTCTGAGCCTATTGGGACATCAGCAAGGGCCACTTAAAAATCCATAGGAGGACTATAAGTATTATGGATGCAATGTCCTCATCTATACTACAGGAAGATTCCTCAGGCTTTGTGGCCCATGAGATGAACACTTTCCAACAGTATCCATTATGGGACTGTGCTGGATTTTTAGGGTCAACTCCACTGACAGATTTTAACAAGGAATTTGACATGGATTCGGAGTCAGATTCCACATACAGATCAACATGTACACTGACTCCAATTCTTTTGAATGGCTGGTCTATGCTATGAACTACAGTGCAGATTTTCCACACCATGGATTTCAGACCTTATGTATGAAAACCGTCTAGCAGTAAGACTATTTTTGTTGCCCATAGCAACCAATCAGAGCTCAGCAACCATCAGAGCCCAACAACCAATCGAGCTCATAGGACCAATCAAAACCCTAGGAACCAATCAGAGCTCAAACAACCAATCAGAGCTCATAGTACCAATCAAGCCATAGGGAACCAATCAAGCCCATAGCAACCAACAAAGCTCATAGCAACCAATCAGAGCCCATAGCAACCAATCAGAACTCAGCTTTAATTTCATATAATACTCTGGAAGAATGAAAGCTGGGCTCTGATTGGTTGCTATGGGCTCTGATCAGTTACTATGAGCTCTGATTAGTTGCTATGGGCTCTGATTGGTTATATGAGATCTGATCGCTATGAGCTCTGATTGGCTGCTATGAGCTCTGATTGGTTGCTATGGGCTCTGATTGGTTGCTATGGGCTCTGATTGGTTATATGAGCTCTGATTGTCTATGAGCTCTGAAATTTGGGTTTCTATTGGCTCTGATTGGGTTTCTATGGGCTCTGATTGGTTGTTATGAGCTCTGATTGGTTGTTATGAGCTCTGATTGGTTGCTATGAGCTCTGATTGGTTGCTATGGGCTCTGATTGGTTATATGAGCTCTGATTGATCACTATGATTGAGGACTACTCTGATTTTGATGGCTGCTATGAGCCCGATTTGGTTACTATGGGCTCTGATGGTTGTATGGCTCTGGATTGTTGCAAGGCTGATTGGTTTTTATCTTATTGATTGCAGGTGATGGTTGCTTGGGGTCTGTTGTTGCATGGCTGATGATCTCTATTGGTTGCTATGGGCTCTGATTGGTTGTTGTGGGCTCTTATTAATTGCTATGAGCTTTGATTGGTTGCTATGGGCTATGATTGGTCGCTATGAGCTCTGATTGGTTGCTATGGGCTATGATTGGTCGCTATGGGCAACAAAGACAGTTTTGCTGCTAGAAAGTTTTCATACATATGCCCTTCTTTGGAACCAATCCTCCTCGGATTCCATTCTGGCTGGAGTGACGCGGGTTAGCCGCGTTGAAATGGGAAATCAGAGACATAAACCTCCTCTGTAAAGTAAAAATCTCTGCAGAAATCCAAGGTATCACCTTGGTTTTCTACTGATAATGACTCGTCGGATCTTTCCGATAGAAAAAGTACGACCCGTGACCTTATCCTTAAGATTTCAGCTGCATAGGGTTCCGACTAAATCAATTTTTATTATACTGCCAGTTTAGAGAGTTTCAAAAACAACAAGGCAATGTATATGGCATCGTGTACTAATCCTTACCCGACCTCAGAGAATCAGGAAGGAAGGGAGAAGAAAAATTAGGAGGAACAATAGAGACTTTTAGCCTCAGAAATACCAGGTTTGATGTAAAATTTATTTATCTAAAATAAATTAAAAAAATTAAATTAAATAAAAATGAGAATTGTGATCTTTTTGACTAATTTTGTCCAGCAGATACTTTTGTCACTGTAGTTGTATCCACATTTACACACTAGTTATGTCAGCATTAATGTGACAAGAATTAGACGCCCCTGTTATTGACCCATGCCTTTTCTCCTTCACAGTCATTCAATGACAAGCGTAAAAAGAGCTTCATCTTTTCACGAAAGTTCCCATTCTACAAGAACAAGGAGCAAAGTGAACAAGAAACAAGTGATCCTGAGCGTAAGTAGAGCCTCGGAGACGATGTCACGTGTGGCACAAACAGTAACGGGTGACACGCATGACACGATCCCTCCCTCTCACCCTGTCACACATCTAGGCATACAGGTCCTATAGGCAGGAGAGGCATTGCTACTGTGACCTCTGCATGAATACACCCTGGATCCTCCAGCTCTTTACCCTACAAAATAACCTCTGTCAAACTAAATTCCAAATCCGTCCAATACCTATGCATAAGCGGGAGCAGCCATTTTAGGGGTTGATCTAATATTGGAGTGGCATGAGGCAGAGTGGACTTCCTTTTACTAGACCCATCTCGAAAAATGGTTGCCTCCACTTGACAACCGGTTGGAAGAAAGACCGACCTTGTAAGATCAAGCAATTATATGGAAGGAGGTGGATGAGGATATCAGAGTCCTGACAAGCCTAACCATAACCCGCAGGTCAGCACTTGACTTTCGCCATTTTTTTGGCGATCAGTCCAGAATTTTATGCTTACCCCTTAGTCAGTTTTTTTTAGAATTATGGGTAGGGTTGGGTCGTAATACCCAGATAGTATATACAATACAATAAACAATAAGCTATTCTCAGGAATGAACTGTCCTATTTTCTGTACCAGGGTCCAACTGACCCAACCGAGCACCAGAGGAGCATCCAGCTGGCCCAGGCTTTGACATGATAATAGGCCCCCAAACACGAATGTCTATTTCTAGAGTCCTGGTAAACCTAACTATACCTAGCAGGTTAGCACTTGTAACACTTGACTTTTGCCACTTTTTTCCGATCAGCCCAGAATTTCTCAGGTTTAATAGGATTATGGGTAGGGGTATGTTGTAATACCAAAGAAATTATGTACAATATAATAAGATATAAACTAGTCACAGAGATGAACTGTCTTAAGGCTTCCACCAGGGTCCATCTGACCCAACAGAGCATCAGAGAAGCCTCCAGCGGGCCTAGGCTTTGACATGATAATATGCCCCCAATTTCTAAAAGAAGACAAACCCATTTGGAGTTGACTTTAGATCCATTTATTTACCATTACTGTCTATTACTAAAGTCCTGGCAAACCTAACTGTACCTAGCAGGTTAGCACTTGTATCACTTGACTTTTGCCACTTTTTCCCATCAGCCCAGAATTTTAATGCTTACCCATAGTCATTTGTCAGGTTTAATAGGATTATGGGTAGGGGTATGTTGTAATACCAAATAAATTATGTACAATACAATAAGATATAAACTAGTCACAGAGATGAACTGTCCTAAGGCTTCCACCAGGGTCCAACTGACCCAACAGAGCACCAGAGGAGCCTCCAGCGGGCCCAGGCTTTGGCATGATAATATGCCCCCAATTTCTGAAAGAAGACAACCCCATTTCGAGTTGACTTCAGAGCCAGTTATTTACCTTTACTGTCTATTTCTAGAGTCCTATCAAACCTAACTGTACCTAGCAGATTAATGCTTGACTTTTACCACTTTTTTTTCGATCAGTCCAAAATTGAATGCTTACCCATAGTCATTTGTTAGGTTAAATAGGATTATGGGTAGGATTAGGTTGTATTACTACAGAATTTATATAGAAAACAATAAAATATAAACTTTCACAGAGATGAACTATCCTAAGACTTCCACCAGCGTCCAACTGGCCCTACAGAGCAGCAGAGGAGACTCCAAGTGGGCCCAGGCTTTGTCTGGATAATAGGCCCATAATCTCTAGAAGAAGACAATCCCATTTGGAGTAGAATTTGGAGCTAGTTACCTACTACTAAGGTCTATTTCTAGAGTCCTGACAAGCCTAACCATACCTAGCAGGTCAACAGTTGCAACACTTGACTTTCCCTATTTTTTTTCGATCAGTCCAGAATTTCATGCTTACTCCTTAGTCAGTGGTCAGGTTTAATAGGATTATGGGTAGGGGTATGTTGTAATACCAAAGAAATTATGTACAATACAATAAAATATAAACTAGTCACAGAGATGAACTGTCCTAAGGCTTTTAAATACCACTATTGTCTAGTCCTGGCAAGCCTAACTGTACCTAACAGGTCTGCACTTGGCTTTCGCCATTTTTTTTTTCATCAGTCCAGAATTTCATGATTACCCCTAAGTCAGTTGTCAGGCTTGGTAGGATTATGGGTAGGTTAGGTCATAATATCACAGAATTTATGTACAATATAAAGAAATATGAGCTATTCTCAGAGATGAACTATCCTAAGGTCTCTGCCAGGGTCCAACTGGCCCAACAGAGCACCAGAGGAGCCTTCAACAGGCCCCCCCAAACTCCAGCAGAAGACAACCCCATTTGGGGGTGATTTAGAAGCCAATTACTTAACCCCTAGCATCGATTTCTTATGGTTCACAAATAACTTTTTAGACTTTTGATGATGTGTCAGGTGTGTACAATGATATAAAAAATGTAATAATGTACAATGTAATAACAAATGAACGTGGACGTTCTTTATGAGTGGAGGATGGGGCTCAGAACCATTTTCTCTGGTGTGCCCAAGAAACCATTAAATTACCCTAACCAGCTCCATCTGCTCTACATGTCCTACCAGTTCGATTTTCATGGGCATAGACTGTGGTGTTATTAGTGCACTACATGGCACTGCGTATACTGTATAGAAGACTATAGTATTATTAGCTTATTGTTTAGTAGTATTAGGACAGTACTACATGGCCCCCATATAAGTTTTATGAGACCTCTGCAGAATTTGCTCCCCATTGAAATAAATGGTCTCTGAGCCTTGTAGAGTACTTTATTACTTATTTTTAGCTGCATTACTAAGTAGTATGCTTCACATGTTCAGGACATTACTTAGAACAGAATATATAGATGGCGGGTTACTCTTCTTGATCTCCGTGCTCTTATATTGATCCAGCAACATACTGACGGTTCATAGTCCTCATTCCACTAAGACCTCTGTCCCAGCTGCCCAAAGAGAGTAAGATGTCTATAGGTCTGTGTTTTGCCAACTGGTTACAGAAAATAGTGCGACATTGGGTACAGTTTTGCTAAATATGTATTTACAAAGGTTAAATACTTACAAACTTCACCTCGGAGCTTATAACATCACCTGTTTTTATAACTTCACCTATAAGAAGCTTAAATGGCGAAAACAGGGAACTCCAGGGACTTCAACACCAGCGCAAGCGTCTTTAATGCTGGGTACCAGAGCTTCTGAAGTCACCACAAGCTGTCCTGGTCTTATAAGTCTTAAACAAAAAAAAATGGCAGACACAACCTACGTATTGTGTCCGCTTAGAGTACAGAGGACTTTTGTATTACCTCATCCTGTAACATAGAGAGGCCAGCTTCTGAGTCTAAGATAAGAAATACAAAATCACTCCGAAACCAGACGATGAGGCCCCACTAGTTCGTAAATTAAGCAACTGAACTCTGTAGGCTTGAGAGATAAACAGAGGTATGCAAGCCTGTGTGATTATAACTTGTGATACAACAATGAAAATTATAATTAGATTAATATACAAGAAATGGAAATTATGACATCAAATAGTCACCAATTTCACTAGCACTACAGTCTGTATCTTGGATAAAGATATATGTTCCAATTTTTGGGCTTCTATATGCTCTCAACACTAAGGGTCTGTTTGGGAAAAACTAAATTTAAAAAACATCCACCAAATCATGATGTAACGAGCCAATCTGGGCCCAAACTTCTATATTTTTGATGCCTTCTCCATTACCTCCTCCATTTGTTAACCAGAAGAGATAACATATGTAGACGGCAAGACTTCAGGTCATTGCCAGTCTTCTTGACCTGTATGGTTACTGGGCTTTTTCAAGGTCACTCTGCTTGTAACCCCTCCAAAAATGTCATCAGGCTCAATGTATAAGAATGGACATTGCAGGGATCCAGGTTGTTATTCTGCACGGTCTGTCATGGTAGTATTCATTTCAACTCCACTGACTTCTTCCTTCCTCTTCTGCGCCTCCTCTTCCTCTCTCATTGCTCACTCTCTGGGTACTGCTGGGCAGGACATCCCCGGATTAGGTGACGACGGTTATGGAACAAAGACTCTGAGTAAGTTCCCAGGAATGGTCACTACAACATTTAAACCTTGTCCCCTCTTCCCCCAACCCCACCGTTTCTTTTTTTTTTTCTTTAAAATTTTGTCCATTTCCTTTGTTTGTTTCCCCAAAGCACCCTCACCCCGTCTCCCAGCATGCACCAACAAGAATTTTTTTCTTTGTTGCCCACTAGTGAATGCTGAAAGTATCTGCGCTGTCCATGCATGAACTTATGATAGATTTCCACTATGGAACTCCTTGCTTGTCTTCTAATGCTGTTTTTTTGATTCCTTGTTACTATGCTTTGTAAGGCTGATGGCAAATAATGTTCAAAAACACATTTCTAGGGTAACGCTTATAATAACTAAATGCATCCCATGGGTGGGCTGTCCAGGAGACCAGGTAATGGCCAATGGTGTGTCTGGGCAAGCCCATCACCTTACAACCCTAAATGAGTGTTTGCCGATAAAGGGGTTTTCTCACCATGCACACACAGAGGCACAGACTGCTTCATACTCAGACTGTGGGTGGTTCTATAGCAGTTGTAGGCATATTTAGCTCCTATGTAACTAGCTTAGCTTTTACAGTGACTTAAAGGGGTTGTCTCACTACGTTGATTCATCTGACCTCCATCCTGTTTCCTTGGTTGAATTAAGGGGCATGTTTACTGGCTTCTACTAGGCTGCAGTAGAAATCAGGTCTGTAGCTATAGCAACCAGTGCTGGCAGCCTATCATGTGAGATTGAAAAGGTCTGTAGCTATAGCAACCTGAGGAGCAGATGCAGCCTATACAAGAGGGGATATCTCAGAATAGGTGGGACACTGTTAATAGACATATATTGCAAAGTGACTTGTTTTTGCAAGATCTTTAACATAAAAAGCAGCAATCCTTGTAATGAGACAACACCTTTAAGTGCAGGAGATTTAATATGTGTAAACAAAGCTACAGAGCTCCAAGGAGTTAAAACAATTCCTTATCAAAGGTAAAGAACCTTGTTAGAGATGAAGACTCTTCTCCGTCCGACCTTGGTGAGGTCACTCCCTGCTCTCTGTCTTATCAAGAAAGGAGATTTGGACAGTAACCTATAGACACGTGTGCACTCAGAGCAGATAAAATCTCTCTTTTCTTCTAACCAGGGCAATATTAAAAGAGGAATGTATTTGGTAAAAGTTTTCATTTACCTTCCCTGCATGTTGAAAGCTAATCATTGTAGTGAAAAAAAACCTTTAACAGAGGTAGGTCTGTAACAACCTTCTTTTTCATGACTGGTTGTCACCTTCAAACATGGAATAGCAATAGTGAGTAGATGTAATAGGGAACTTAGAATGGTGCTCCATTTGGTACCGTCTCTAATTAGAGGCTCATTTAGTATCTTAAGACCCCAGTGATCAACTGGAGTCTGGCAGTAAATGTTCGGTTTCCCTGCAGCTCCACCACAGGGGAAATAAAGAAATACACTCAGCTCAAATAAATCAATATGTTGCCTGTGGAACTAAGGACAGGAGAGGTCCTCCAGAGCGAGAGACACTCCATTGTGTAGCCATTCTCCACTTTGGTTTTCTAAACTAACTCCTTTGAGTTGCCATAAACTTTAGTTGAATTTCGGCCAAACCCCATGTATGATGTTGTCCTAACTCTCCCCCAACAGAAGATGATGGTGGAAAGAAGAGTCAGGCATGTTGAACTTCCTACCTGATCGTTATGTTCTCACGGGAGATAAACCAATGCCAGTAGTGTTTGACAAAGGCTCAATCTCCTCTCCCTGTTGAGAAAACACAGGGGCATCTTATCCATTGGGCACATGAGGCAGTTGCCCGGAGGTCTCAAGTCCGGGGGCCCAATGTGGTCAAAGGTATGTCACGGGAATCCAAGGCACATGCCCTTGATCTCAGGGTTGGCACTGTTTTTTGAACTCTTTGTGTGTTCTCAGCATGCCCAAACAGCTAAAAAAAAAAACATGGTGAATCAAGTAGTCATCTGCTCCCTAACCCACCAAGTGATGGAAGGAGCCTGATGCTGGCCTTATTCAAGAGATCCTGTTGTTCTTTGTGGGAACAGAGACATGGACGGATAATGGTGTGGTCTGATGTGTTGTAATATTTGGGAGAGGTTAGAAGCATGTTCTGTTGTGATGTCATGTGCTTGAGTAGGGCCCAGTACATTGCTTTACCCCGGCGTGCCCATAATTATGGTATCATTGCCCTGAGAACACATGCACTCTCGGGCAAGCTGAGTGTGCATGTGTATGAGGAAAGGTTAGGAAGGATAGCATTTGCATTGAGTCTCAGTTTTGGTAGGACGATACCATCAAATGAATCACAACATGGGTGGGGTTTGGGAAATCCCAGGCCAGAGGTGAGTATTTTGGAGACAATCCTAGGTAACCCTTTGGTGGGGCCTTAAATGTCCTTATTTTGTAAAATGTAATGTTTTTAAGTATAGGAATAGCAGATATCAGAATGTTGTGTCTTAGGCTTGGTTCACACCTGTGTCGGAGCATAATTTTATTGTTAAAGCGACAAAAAACCACAACGAAGACCCAATGTACCACATTGTAGTCATTGGGGCTCGTTGGGTATCATTGGTCTCCATCAAGAAACAGATCCGATTCCACCTCTGTGACGGAGGCTCTGAAGGGACCCTCAAACACAGATGTGACTTGGCCTTCGCTGTAGATTTTGATCTAAAAGGGAATGTGTCATCAAAAAATGAGTCATTGTTTAAGTCCCGTTTTTATGTTAAACACATTTTTTAGGAATTTTTGGTTGTTTTTTATTTAATTTTTCATATCACTTTCAATATTTTTTAATAATTCTTAAAGGGAACCTGTCACATAGGTTATGCCCCCGAGGACAGCACAGGCTAGTGTCAGACCTGCTGTTTCCAGCGCTGTGCCCCATATTCTGTAAGATGCAGCAGTTTTAGAGCATTTACCTCATATCTTATTCATGAGTAGGTGTTAGCCCCGCCCACCAAAGGCTAGCCCCGCCCACTGACAGTTATTCACCTGTTTCTACCTATTCAAAGTAATAGGTTTGTCAGTTGAGGTGGGCGGGGGTTAGCCTCAGATGGGCGGGGTTTGAAAAAACTGACTCTGAATGACTCTTCGAATGACTCTTCTGGCTGAAAACTACAGATTTCAGCATTAAATACACGAAAACTACTGCATCTTACAGAATAAGGGACACAGCGCTGGGAACAGCAGGTCTGACACTAGCTTGTTCTGTCCTCAGCCAGGGGGGCAAAAACTATGTGACAGGTTCTCTTTAAGTCTTGCAGTTTTCACTTTGGCCACTAGGCCTTGTTTGCACTGCTTTAACAGCAGTCAGAGAGATGCTTTATGGTAGCTTCATGCACATAGGAGACTTAAAGGGAACCTGTCACATAGGTTATGCCCCCCTTGCTGAGGGCAGCACAAGCTAGTGTCAGACCTGCTGTTCCCAGCGCTGTGTCCCTTATTCTGTAAGATGCAGCAGTTTTAGAGCATTTACCCCTCAAATTTTATTCATGAGCAGGTATTAGCTCCGCCCACCAAAGGCTAGCACCGCCCACCTGACAGTTATTCACATGTTTCTACCTATTCAAAGTAATAGGTTTGTCAGTTGAGGTAGGCGGGGCTAGCCTCCGATTGGCCGGGTTTGAAAAAAACTGACTCTGAAGGACTCTTCTGGCAGAAAACTGCAGATTTGAGCATTAAATACACGAAAACTATAGCATATCACAGAATAAGGGACACAGCGCTGGAAACAGCATGCCTGACACTACCTTGTTCTATCTTCAGCCAGGAGGGCAAAAACTATGTGACCGGTTCTCTTTAAGACTGACTCAGTCCCATTCACTTTTATAGGAGAGTTTTCTTGTCATGCTCTGTGGCCAAAGTGAAAACTGCAGGACTTAAGAATTATTAAAAAATATTGAAAGTGATATGGAAAATTACAAAAAAAAAATCTAATCAAAAATTCTTTAAAAATGTGTTTAAAAATAAAAACGGAGTTTTTGAGAATTTTTAAGAATGCTGAGCCAGACCCCCCTGCTACAAGATGGGGTATAAAAACTATCAAGGTAGATGACATCAGTACAAGTGTCTCCCATTCTCTTGCATAATCATCTGGGCAATGGATTTAAAAAAATATATAGTTAGGAAAACAGATTCTTTGAAATGTCTTTACCTTACAGCATACGATGGTTACTTTACTGATGATGATGGTGGTGTCTGGAGTTGCCCTTTAATTGTGAGCATGGCATCTTGTTTTCGAAACCCCCTTTTCCCCCGGGACTTTTCCCGGGTTTTCAACTTCTTTTTTTCCCCAGTAAGGAAATTGATGTCACATGAAGATAAGAAAAAGGCAAAGAAGCCAAAGAAAAGTGTGTTTATTGCAGAACTGATACATAAAAAGCTGAGTATTAGACTTTCTCTAGAAGAGAGTCAGTTCTCCAGACAGCGGGCGCTGATGGGGAACAGCAGGTTTAGAGCATTTATTTCCCCCGCCAGATCTGCTGAGTTACCAAAAGAAAAAAAATAATTTTTCCCTGTTTCTAACTAAGAATTCATAAGAAAAGAAAAAAAATTTAAAATTTTTAAAAGGAATACCCAATTTATTATTATACCCTTTGTTTACATAGCGCTAAATGATCTTTGTAGAAAGATTACATTGGTTGATCCCTCCCTAACTTGGCCCAAATGCCCCCCACGCCGGGTTTTGGGCCCGGGTTTTTTAAGGGGTTTTTGGGGGGGTTTTGCAGCCCGCCAAAAAAAGGGCCCGAAAATGGCACAATTGTGTCAGGGGAAAACCCCGGCAGCATCCCCCACCCTGCACGGGGTTTTCCCCCGGCGGTTTTTGCCAAAGGACATTCTGCAACCCAAAATTTCCCGTTTTGGTTTTGGGACGGAATTGGGGCTTGTGAAGGGGGAGGGTTTTCTCCGCTCATGGGGAAAAACGCCCCCCCCCGGGTGGGGAGGAAAAAAGGGAAAACAAATAGGGGGGGAAAAAGACCGGTATTTGTTTGAGTGGGAAAAAACCTTTGGGGAAAAATGTATTTATGGGGCTGTGCTGTTTCGGTGTCTTTTCACCCAAAAAAACTGGTGCAGCCTTTTTTCTTTTATATTAGGGTTTCCAAAGTTAGGCGATTAAGGGCCCGTGGCACTTTGTAAGGGCCAAATTGGGGGGCATTCTGGGGTTTTTTTGCACCCCCGTTTTGATTTAACAGGACAGGGGAGGAAGCAAAACTGGGGCATTACTCGAACGGCAGCCCAAGTTACAGTGGTTTTCCCTGAGCCGATTCCCTTTTTGGAACTAGAAAGCACCAATCTAGCCCCACAGTAAAAAGGTTAAAAAAGGGGGGTCATTCTACGCACTAATGGTGCAAAAAAATTTTGGCGCCTGGGAAAAAAAAAAACGCCTAAAAATTTATAAGGATTACAGACCGATACATAACAAAGGCGCTCAAAGAAATGGCATTGGAATAGCGTTGGGGGGGAACTTTGGCCCGGGTTAAAAATGGGAGACGTTTTGGGGGGTTGGGAGAATGTTGGATAAAATGAAGGAGAGTTCAAAAGAGGGGTATTTTAAAGAGAATTTTTGTATCAGATGGGGGGTTTGGAGTTTGGAGAAGTTGGAAAGAATGTGAGGGAGGGCCCAAAACAGGGGGGAAGCACAAGGAAAGTTTTGTATTAAAGATTTTTTAAGAGCTGGAAAAATTTGGGGATAATGAGTGTTCAGAAAATGGGGCAAGACAAGAGAAGTTTTTTTATCAAAGATTGAGGGTTTCAGGGTGGAATGAAAGTGATAAAGTGGCCCAGAAGAAAGGGACAGCAAAGAGAATCTTGAATTAAAGATTAGTGTTTGGGAAAGGGTGGAAAAAAAGTAAAACCTTTAGAGAGTTCCAGAAGACAGAGGAAGAAAGTAATCTTGTATCAAAGTATTAAAGGATTTAAGGCGGAAAAAGTTAGCTTGAAGGAGGAATTTAGAAGAAAGGGAAAGCACAAGAGGTTTTCTTTATCAAGCATTGGGGGGTTTAAGAATGGAAAGAATGATGAAGAAAAAAAAAATGTCCCCGGGAGAGGGGAAACAAAAAAGGGAAAAATTGTTAAAGATTGGGGTGATCAGGATTATAGGAGGTTTTTATTGGCAGATTTGGGGGGGTTAAAGTGGGGTAGTATCTTGTATTACAGAATTTGTTGGCGAGCCTATGAAAGATTTTGTAACAGCATTTTAAAGGGAACCCCTAATATTAAAAATGAGTTTACCCCGCATACTCTATGGGGGATGTCGGAAAAATTTTGGTGTAGTCTTTTTTGGGCATTAAAAAAATGTAAAGTGGGAAAGGTGACCCCATCAAAAAAACTGGGTAGGTATACCTTGATAAAACATAAACGGCCCTTTAAAAAAGATGTTTGTGCGCCTAAAACGAAAGCCCTTTGAGGTACAAGCATCATTACAAGTGTATAGTGTTAGGGCAAGACATCATAAAGTTATTTTGTAATGTTTTGTTAGGAAATTTAATTTTAAAGTTTTGGGGTGCCCCTTTAAATGTTGTGTTAGGCGCATTAAAGTATTTTGAGGCGCATTAATAAAGTATTTAAAGGCGATTAAAGTGTGTGTTGGCCATTTCATATACTTGTAATGATAAGTATGCCCTCCCTGCACTATTTGCCCCCGGAATTAAAACCCAATGAAAATTTGGGGGCGTTAGCGGCAAATCGCGGACATAGCTTTTCATTAGAAGGTTGTTTTAAAGTATGAGGTTGGACGGAGGGATAGTTATCATTAAAGTTTAAAAGAAATGCCCTAAACAACTTATTTAAAGGCTAAACATATAATTGTAATGATGGCCTTTTCACCCAAAATATATTTACTATTTTTCATAGGCAAAAATTTAAAATCTATCAGTTTTTCTATTTTAAAAAACAAAACGTAATTTTATTTTGTATAATACATAAAAAAATTAGTTTTTTGTTTTTATGATAGAGAATGATAGAGTTTAAGTTTGCCCCTTGGGAAAATAGTAAGTATGTGATTCAAAAGTACTTCCCCGTTTTTATGCAGATTATTTTTTTGGAGAGACTCAATAGGCCATTTCGTTTTGGAGGCGCCCCGGCATCATTTTTAGGGACAAAAGTGTGTCGTTCCCAGCATCAATGCGCCTAGTTTTGGTGACGACGTTCATTTACACCCAAAATATGGCGCCCAAAAGCGGTTTTTAGCGCTTTTATAGATCAAAAAACTGTGTTGGCGTTTTGGGAAATGTCGCCCTATGTTTTGAAAACAAGCTGTTTGATATATGCTTTTGTGAGAAAAGCCCAAACAAAACTAGTCTATTTTTCGTTTTCTGCTAAATTCTAGACTTAGGGGGTCCAGTGGGTGGCCCTTTTCCAGGGGATTGACAGTTAGCTCTACCTATGCACATTCAAGGAAGGATGTCAGTCACTAAATAGGACCTCCCACTGAAATCATAAGCCTGGGAGTTAGAGGACTAAATGAATAAACTGTATTGTTCCTCAAAAATAATTTCAATCCACCCAACTTCTCCTGCCTATATGTCCAGAGATGGTAAATAGATTTTTAATGTCACAGGAGTCAAAAGGGGTGGATGGAAAAAAAATTTGCTTCTTTTCAAGGAACCATGCCGCTCTTGTTCGTGGTGGCTGTCCATTGCAGGCCCCAGATTGTCTTAAACATAAACAATGAATAAATTTAGTAACTTAAAAAACCCTATGAACAAGAGGGCCTGTTTTTTAGGGGAAAAAAAATGTCTTTGATTCATATTACCCCATCCTCTTTAATATATGTACAAAATCTTATTTGTGGTTCCTTTTAATCTAGATACATACTGTAAGCCATGGCAATAGCTATGGGGTTTACATGAAAAAAGGGCCTTAATTGGCTTAATTTGCTTTCTATATTTGGGAGTGTGACTTCACAATTGGACTAATTTAAAGGCAAGATGAAAGCACCTAAGGACCACGAATATTAGTTCTTTGGGTAGGAGGTTTAACAAACCCCAAAGGTTGTCCTGAAATAACTGTTATATGTGACATAACCTTTTATTTTGGGTGGCACCCCATCTTGCTATTGCTCTCACTATTTCCCTTATAGGTGTAAATTTCCCTTTAATATGTTTTGGGGTGTGTTGTTTTTTTAAAAAAAATTAGAAAATCTATTTCAAAACAGAAGACTGATTGGTAATTACATGGTACGGTTGAAAAAAAGACATATGTCCATCAAGTTAAACCAAGTTTTGGGAAAATGTGGGTGAAGGTAGGGAGACAAGGATTTTAAGCCCAACCTCCCCACTGGTGAAAAGCCCCGAAACCCACAAGACAAGAACCAATCTGCTCCAGTGGAGACCCCATCTCTGACCCCAGAGCCGCCACCAGCCAGGATCCAGAATTTTGCACAGCTATGTACGCATTAATGTGCTTTAGTTTCAGGTAGGTATCTAAGCCTTTCTTGAAACTCTCACCTGTTCCTGCTGTGACCAGCTCCTCGGGCGGCTATTCCACAGATTCACAGTTCTTACAGTGAAGAACGCTCTTCTCCTCTGTAGATTGAATCTTTTCTCTCCAGCCGAAGGGAATGTCCCCTTCTCTTTTGAGGGGGCTTTACTTGAAATAATTTTCCCCGTACTTTTTGTAAGGACCATTTATATATTTATATAAATTAATCATGTCCCCCTGGAGCCGTCTTTTCTCAAGACTAAATAAGTTCAATTCTTCTAACCTCTCCTTATAACTAAGATGCTCCATACCCCTTATACGTTTGGTTGCTCGTCTTTGCACTCTCTCTAGCTCATTACATCTTTTCTATAAACTGGAGCCCAAAAACTTAAAAAGCATATTCCCAAATGAGGACGCACCAATGCTTTGTACAGCGGTAGAATTACATCCTTGTCCTCGCAGTTCCATGCCCTTTTTTAATAAAACGCCAATTGGGGTTCGCAATATGGCCGACTAAAATGAGGCTCACAAAGAAACAGAAATTGCCATTTCAGCTTTGTTTTGGAGGTAACACCTAATATCTGTAAGTATGATAATCACCCAAATTGACTGCTCGCAGTGCCGCCTCTCTCTGGCGCAATCAGAAACAGTTATTGTCAACGGGAAAATGACAGAAGATGAATCGAGACAAAAAACACAAAAGCCCAAAATAATCCTACGCTTCAATAAATACGAAAGGTTGACTCTTTATAGCATGAAATTAGCTGCATGGAGAAAATGAAAATATACGGCAGATTTAATATATCTTTAAAGTAAATTCTGGGGATAGACAGGAAAAAAGGCCAAACCCAAA